>WITN01000429.1:0-73548 GCA_015025155.1 Lactarius quietus
ATCTCTGCGACACACATGGCCACATTGGGGCACCTTGGAGATACATCCCCAAGTTTTTCCAACAAACATTTTACAAGCGCATTGAAAGCCTATTTTTCTTTTTGTGACTCTGCGATAATCATTATAAAGCGGAAGCAATCGCATTCTCAGATTTCTCTCATTGGTACTACAGCCGTTATCTGGCGCCCAGTGATGAAGAGCACATCATTCCCGCAAAGCGAAGCTGAACAAAAATTTCTTGCCCATTATGAAAGGTGAAGCATAGGATTGCAGTGACAAAGAAAGCATTCAAACATCGTGATGTCAATGACGAGGAAGAGTTCAAAGAAGATGTGCACAACAAGAAGGACACCACCTCCCGTCACTGTCGCACTCGTGCTACCCATCACCAGCTGGTGCAACGATCGAAAGCACGCAGGTGTGTGTCGTCCACTTCACCGTCTCCTTCGGAAAACAGTGAAGCAGACTCAGAAAGCCCAGTAGAAAGAGAAGATGAGATTGTCATGTCGAATAATGACCATACAGAATGCAGAGGCCCAGTAAGTTTGCATTTCGTTTTGTGGTGAACACGACGGTGATGGTTGCCATTGCACATGATGACTTAATACTCGCAGAAAGAATCACCGCCTACGAAGGGCCAAGTGGTTGTTGGAAGCACAGAAGCAGAACTGCCGGTGGAGTCGATGTCGGACAATGCAGACGAAGTGTCTCCATCAAGGAAGCAGCCTGTTCTTGCTGGAAGCACAGAAGACGTAACGCATGCGAATGCGATTTCAACTGAGAACACCGCGGAAAAACTGTGCCAGGTCTGTTTTCTGTCATTTGCATCTTTCCAACCACAATGACAACCGTCGGTTTTCATTTCGACATGAAGGCGAACAAATGCGAAACCGAACAGGCAAATGTCGGTCAAATTACTTCAACAATGCCTTCCGAAATGGCACCAACTGCTGACGAATAATGTGACTTGCGCTTTGGTTTGTCCGTGTTAACACAACACAATTGACCAGTACTTAGTACTACTTTCCAATTGTCCACAGTCGCTCTAGTTGACTTTTCTGTACGGCATTCATACTGCGTTATGTATGCAAGTCATGTACCCAATTTTATGCGCAGATTAAATGTTATGGTTCCGAACGTACGTGTGGCTGTCTTCTTTGGTCTGCAAAGCGCAAGGTGTCGGTCAATTTTTGGAGGAGGCTTGATCAATTTTTTGGCGACGCTGCAACATTTGCCACCCCCTTAATTTTTAATTTTTTTTTGGGTTGGTCTTAAGTGTGTCCCTTCACATGCTTGTCTCGGCCAATGGCAAAAACAAATACATAACTGCGTATTCCCACTCCAGCATATGACAAGTGAGCGTTTAATGATTCTGCCAGTGCAGAGTGGCGTATAATCGAAACATTGTGGGGTCTTGTCAAATCTACGTGTTTCGCCCATAAGTCCGTAATCTTCATGGATCTGACGGATAGTGGTGTGCTTATCGGCCGCAAGGTGCATATATGTGCTCATTTGACGGCTCAGCACATCGCGCACACAAATGACACAACTTCCCTCTTATTATGTGGGTCAATTAAGACTCATAAAATGAATGCAGCACCTCGACCGCGTCCTTGGCTTCATTGTAATGATGCAGGGGCTTGATATGTCGCGCAACAATGTGCTGAGCATCTCCTCCTGGTCTACGAGGATGTCAGTGATGGCGCATATAGGATACAGCTTATCCGTGTGTTCACTCTAATTCCTTCTCCTGCTCGGCGATCTCGGATTCGAGATACAATATGCGTAAATTATCAGTTGCTTAACGAAAATGTTATGAAAAGATTGACGCGAGAAACATTCTTCAAAATAGTAATACATGCATTATGACCATGCAAAAGGTCGCGTATGTTGAGAAAATGATACACAGAAGTGTGCACAGTATGGTCTTAGGAGGTCACAGCAACCTGAACATGAAAGAGATCGTCAGTGAGTAAAAGAGATATAAGGGCTGACGTTATGTACTCATTAACAGTTGTGGCAATCGCTGCGATGTTGCTAATGAAAGGAAAGATGGAAGGGAAACCTCTATCTGCCCCGTACTCTCCAGTGACTGAATCACACATTCGATCATATTTGTAGACAGCACGTGCACGTGTATGCGAACACTGTGACACAAGGCGGTATACTGACAATTTATAAAAGACATCGTCAGCACAAATAGTGTCACATCTGACATCGTTTGGGACTGCTGATTCAGAAGGATGATGTGTTCTCGGAGTTTTGGAATACTTGCTCATCGGTTATGACTACGATAGTAAGCATAAATTAGTCATGGACTCTTATGCGTCGCCGGTGTTTGGGTTTGCCGGTGTTTCAGATATATTTAGAACGGACAATGACTCATTACTAGTATAGCTGTACTAGGGTTTGGACTTCTAGCTGCGCTTTAAAGCCAGCGAGTAACTGTATATAAGTCTCTATTCCTAGACCATAGCTCTCCAGCTTGGTCTTCTTGAAGAATCACCTTTCTCGTGTATACTAGTACCTCGGGTACTAAGTGATCGCTCCTCACCTTTATCCTTGTGGATTCAATCCCTCATGATCATCACATACTCGGTATCAATAAGTATTGATCTGGTGTATCAGCAGAACTCGCTAAGTCATTCGCTCTTGTCACGCCCACACAAATCGCCTAAGTCAGGCCAGCGTTAGGTGATAACGCTACAAATAGTATAAACAGAAAACATAACGAAATAGGTGCACGCAACAGTGACCACGCACAGACAGTACGAGACGTATCAGGTGTCTGCATCGTATTGAAATTATGACACATTGAGGTAAAGGATTTATGGTATCCCTCGGTCAAAGACACCTTCCACGATAAAAAGCTAATGTTGTCATGTCAAGATCAGCACAGCGTCGAAAGTGGTGTCTAAAGCATGGTGGAAAATGACAAACAAAACATGATCCTATATGGACCAAGCACATAACACATTGCAAGTGCCATTTCGAAAACTATAGGGGTTCATGAGTCAGCAAATGAAATAGCGAAATGAGAGAACAAACGATGCAGATGAGCGAAACAAAATACGAATAGGAGATGTTGAACGAACAGATCAACAAACCATTTGAAAATATGAGGAAAAGGAGTGGAAGGAACCATTTCAAAATCAGGAGAAGAGAACGCAACGCAATGGGAAATGTACATTGTGGATACTCTAAATGAAGGCGGTAGCGTGGTGGAAAACGCCAAACAAAACATGATCCTATACAGACCGAGCACATAACGCATTGCAAGTGCCATTTCGCAAACTATAGGGGTTCATGAGTCAGCAAACGAAATAGCGAAATGAGAGAACAAACGACACAGATGAGCGAAACAAAATAGGAATAGGAGATGTCGAACGAACAGATCAACTAACCATTTGAAAATATGAGGAAAAGGAGTGGAAGGAACCATTTCAAAATCAGGAGAAGAAAATGCAAGATAATGTGAAATGTACATTGCGGATACGCTAAACGAAGGTGGTAAGCCAGCAGAGGAGAAGGTGAGACAATGTGAAATGTACTTTGCGTATACGTCAAACGAAGGGAGTGAGCGAGCGCAGAATGACATCAATATGGTAAACGAAAATTGCTGGCCTGTCCGACATCGCATTGTGAAAGACACAGAGAAAGAGATGTTACACAGATTTATTGACATTATGAACATGTTTACATGCGAAATATACTGAAAAAATAATATCTGTGCATCACAACCATGCGAACGACCACGACGAACATTGTGGAGAACACACTAGAACGAAATATGCATTGCATGCTCTCAGCAGAGGACAGCAATGCTGACGAGATGGAGATGGAGATGGCGCAAAGGAGAGAGATAGGGGCTCACATCAGGTAGTCATCCTGAACGCCATCACATAGTCAAAGTGAACTTTCCCATGTGGGTTCCCTTATTATTGTATGGATTACTTATGGCGCGTCACACGTCACATTTCCAAAGCGAAAAGTGATCCAGAGCGAGGAAACGTCGACCCTTTCTTGTCTCAGCAAGCCACTACTGTATCCGCATGATACCGGTACGACGTCTTGCAATTTCCCAATTTCATTCACAGTGGCCCCCAACAATTTGTTCTACAAGCATGATGCCGAAGCAAGTTTGCAGTCGACAGAGAATTCTCTCACCCGCGTTTTGCCTGCTATTTATGTTCTCTAAGTCACTCACGTAAAGGGTTGGCAACACCACAAGCGCATCCACAAGCACAACCATATCGTGTATATCGACTAAGAATATTAGTACTGCTCTGTTACGTGCGAGCAGCATGTGAGCCTGACTTAGGCGACTAAAGGGTGAACGCGGTGACTTAGCGAATTCCTGACTCTAGCACGAAGGCAGAGTATCGTCTCAACGCTCGAAGGCGGAGTCTTGCTTGATTATTCCATAGGTGAATCGCGACCCCGAAGGATGAGAGAGAACACGGATTCTGATAACAAGTCGAGAATGATATAAGAAATCCAAGCTATCGACTACAACAGTTGATAGCTTCCTTATATCCTACTAGCGCGATCCGCCTTTGTCAGCGAGACCGCCACTACTACTATCTGCTAGGTAATCGTCCACAGGTGTACAGTCATCGTATCGTAAGTCGTCAGTCAGCGTACAGTAATCCATCAGTCAGTCGTCAGTCAGCGTATAGTAATCCATCAGTCAGTCATCAGTCAGCGTATAGTAACCGGTCAGTCAGCCCTTTGTATCGTACAGTAAGTGTCCCCTTGATCACGCCCCCTCGGTTATTGGTTAGGTCAGATACCTACTATGACCCGGGACGTTACATCACCCCCTTCACAAGGGTGAGCGCCCTCGCTCTACTACCCAGTTAGGCACTGTGGTCAGCCCTACGTCAGTCTCGTGTTCATCCCATACCCTCAAAATAGCATGGGCCCTCCCCAGCCGCTTCGCCGAGTGACGAGCTCGGTCGACGTGGACGAAAATGTCGTCCTCGAGTCATTTGATCGCGACCTCGAGCTCTTTGATGACCTCCTGGGACGCGTGGTATCGCCTCACCTCGGCCGCCAGGGAAATATCCCCCAGCCGAGCGAGGGCTTCATCGACCTGGCGCCGTCCCCGGAAGTCAGCTCCTAGGTACTGCAGATCTTCACGAGAGTACTCAGCGGCGGGTCCCATATCCCGGCATGGCTCAGCGTGGATCTCCCCTCGGTATACCGGCGTATGACACCCCATGGTGCCGAAAACCTCCGGGTTGTCACACATTCGTACCCGCACATACCGGGCGGGAATGCGACGCCCCTCGTGCTCGATGACCATCAGCACCCAGTTCATCCCGTTGTTGAGGACGAAGCCGCCGGGAGTAGGCGATAGGGTATGGAGAGGGCGCCTCAGCGCGTATTGATGGGTGAGGAGTCGCGTGCCTCGGCGTAGGATGGTAGTCCCCGCATGGCATACCCTTCCTCCACAGTCGGTCCGTAGATGACAGCAATCGGCGGTGCTCGTCCTTCGTCATCCATGGTTTCGTCGGCAACGTCGTCTTCTTCTTCGTTGGTGATTCGTGGGGGAATGCGCATGGGAGCGCAGTGGCAGTAGTCTTGGGGGTTATCGCACCTGGTGCAGATAATGTTGGCGTCGTGGTACGAGCCATCGGAGGACTCGTCGCTGTATTGATCGACAGCGGTGGTGGACGTGACGGCGGAGGAGGGCTGGAGGATACTTGCCTCATCAACCTCTGTATCCTCGTCCGTCTCTCCTGCGGCGTCATCCTCGTTACCTGGTCCAACCGCCATGAGGTCATCACCTCCTTCAACAACCCGTAGTCCCTCCTCATCTGCCTCCACTCTTCCGCTTGCGGGTGTGGGGAATCGCCGGCGAGCCTCGGCCAGGTCCTGTTCTCGCTGCTCCCGCTCGTCTTGGTCGCGTTCTGCTGCTGCCCTGACGTGCTCGACGGCGGAGCAGAATGGGTCGTCCACATTGTTGTTGTTGTCGTAGGTGATAAGCTCGCCGGTGTGAGGGAGGTCAAGGCTGATGATGGTGAGTGGGACATGGGACATGTTAGAAGTGGGTCTGGGAGATGCGTCTTCCAGAGGTCCTGTCGAGACTGCTTTTATGTGAGTTTCGGCAGTTGGATTGGCTTGTTTGTACTTCCTTATCTCTTCGTCCGCGTGTACGTCGTCCCACGGTACCCACTGGTTGTCCGAATCGGCGTAGCCCTTCCACTTGATTAGGTACTGCAGTTTATGCCCCCTTCCACGTCTTCTTGAGTCTAATACTTTTTCGACCTCGTATTCTTCCACGTCTCCTACCAGTTCTGGTGGTGGGCGTTGATAGTTTACGCCATGAGTCTTCGTTTCTTTGTAAGGGGTCAGGAGGTCTGTGTGGAAAACATCATGGATGCTCCACTGCGTGGGAAGTTCGAGTCGATAGTTCACTGGAGACATCACCTGGATGATCCGGAACGGTCCATGTCTTCTGGGCGCAAGCTTCGTGGTTGGCTGGTTCGTACGTAGGTGGCGTCCTTCGAGCCAGACCCTGTCCCCTATCTGATATTTGGGGGTGTCACGATGCTTGATCCATGACTGTTGCGCGCGCCGCATGTGGTCTTGTGCTTGTTCTCTTATCTCCTTCAATTGTTCTAGTCTCTTTTCGACCCTTGGTATTGGTGATTTCTTATCTGTCCAGTTAATAACAGGGTGATAGCCCATTAGTAACTTGAACGGTGTTTCGCGCGTAGATTCGTTTGCCCAATTGTTATGTGCGAACTCCGCTAGCGCCAGATGATCCGCCCAGTTGTTCTGTCTCTCATTAGCCCAAAGCCTAAGGTACTGTTCCAACCATTGGTTGGTCCGTTCCGATTGTCCATCAGTTCGTGGATGGTAGGCTGTCGAGACGTTTTGTCGTATTCCGAGGACGCGACATAGTTCCCTTGTAAATTTTGACGCGAACCGGGGGTCTCTGTCGCTGATGATCTTTGAGGGTAGTCCAAACCGCGCTACGACGTGCTTCACGTATAGTGCCGCAGTCTCTTCTCCCGAGATCTCTTCGTTGCATGGTATAAAAATGGCTGCTTTGGAGCAGTCATGGTCTGTGATAGTGAGTATTGAGTCGTATCCCCTTGATACTGGAAGTTTCGTGATAAAGTCTAGTGCCACCACCTCGAATGGCAGCGCTTCGGACTGTGGAAATATTGGTTGCAACGGTGCTTTTGTTTTTTGTGTGTTGACCTTGCATCGTTGACATTCCACGCATCCTCGGACGTATTCCGCAATGTCTTGTTTCATTGTTGGCCACCAATAGTGGCGCTCTACTAGTTGCGTTGTTCAGTTGATTCCTGGATGTCCATGAATGGGTGGATCGTGGTGTGTGGATATTACTTCTCTGATTTCCTCCATTGGTCCCGTTACGACGAGCTGTTGTCCTCGGTACCACCAGAGCCCATCTGCTTTTGTCAGTTTGTGGGGGTCGACCCACTTACGTATCCTTTGTTCGTCTTGTTGTTGGGTGATCGTGGTTGTTCGTACGAATATCTTGTCTGGTAGTACGACGACGTCCTCATTGTCTTCCTCTCCTTGATTGTAATCAGGTCTTCGTGATAGTGCGTCGGCTCGTCCATTGGCCGTGCCTTTGACATGATGTATCTCGAAGTTGTATTCCGCGAGTTCGAGTACTTCCCTGGCAATTCGCCTGCTGATCTTTTGGGGGTCCCACCAGTATTTGAGGTTAAGATGGTCGGAGAAAATGCGTACTTTGTGCGGCGATCCTGCTAGCAGGTGTCGCCAGTTTCGTAACGCTTTTACGATGGCCAGCAACTCTAGGTTGTAGATGTCATAGTTGCGTTCGGTGGCGTTGAGTGTTGCCGAGTAATAACCCACAGGGTGTCGTTTTCCGTCTTGTTTCTTTTGTAGTAGTACTGCTCCGACCGCAAATCCTGATGCGTCCACCTCTAGGTCGAATTGCTGGTATTGGTCTGCGTGTGCTAATATGGGTTCAGTGGTAACTCGTTGTTTTAGCGTGTCAAACGCTGCTTGGTGTTTTGTTCCCCACTGCCATGGTTCGTCTTTTCGTGTAAGCTCGTTGAGCGGTTTGGCGATGTTGGCAAATCCCCTGATAAACTGCCGATAAAAGTTGCAAAAACCAAGGAATGACCGTACGTCCTTTACTGATGTGGGTGTTTGCCAATCGTGGACGCCTGAAATTTTGATGGGGTCCATGCGTGTTACCCCCTCTTCAAGGATTACCCCCAGGTAATCGATACTGGGTGCGTTGAAAACGCATTTCTCCGGTTTGAAAAAGAGATCGTTCTTTTGTGCTATGGCGAGCACATCGCGGACTGCGTTTTGGTGTTTCTCGATTGCCAGTGGTTGCCTCTTGGTTGCTATGGCAATGTCGTCCATATATACTCTGATCGTTGTTCCGGCCACTTCGTGTTTTGTGATGATTGGTTGATAAATGGTGTTCATGAAGCTTTGGAATGTCGCCGGCGAGTTACACAAGCCAAAGTACATGACTGTCGGTTCAAATAACCCCGGCGTGTTTTGAATGCAGCTTTGGGTTCGTCTCCTTCCTTGATTCGGATGTTGTTGTATCCTTGTCAGACGTCAAGCTTACTGAATATTTGCGCTCCTCCAAGATCTCTGACTAGATCATCAATGAGTGGGAGTGGGTATTGGTTTCATATGGTCCACTCATTGATCTTTCGATAGTCCTGTACGGGTCGTAGCTTCCCGTCCTTTTTTTTGATAAAAAAGAAGGATGATGCGTACGGGGACTTTGAGGGACAGATATATCCCTTGTCTAGTTGTTCGTCAATAAACTCGTCCAATGCTGCGTCTTCTACCCTTGTCATTGGGTATACTTTGCAGTCGATGACGTCTGGTGCTCCCTTCTTGAATTCTATTGCCTGGTCGCAACTTCGTTTTGGTGGGAATCTTTTTGCCTCTTCTTCGCTGAATACCCGCGCAAATTGTTGGTATTCTTTTGGTACTTCGACATTCTTGGTATACTGCTTGGCGTCTATTGCAAGCTCGACCGCCGATCGTCGCCCGTACACTTGTTTTTCTAATGTTGTCACGATTTGTTCTTTTGTTTCGGTAGTGAACATTCGTGAGACTTTAGCGTCATTTTGTTCTTCGTTTAGCAACCTTGCTAGTACGGCCCTTTTGTCGTTTGGGTTGACTGTCCGTAGTACGATAGGGAGCTGTTTTTCATCAATAGTGGCGTGTCGCCAACTGAACCTTGGTTCGTAGGTTGCGAGCCACGGGTATCCCAGCAGTATGTCTTCCTTGCCGATATCGGTAACTAGGAAGCGCATTTCTCTTTTGGTTCCTCCTGTTTCCACGTTAAGCGTGATGTAGTGTGTGATCTGCCCCGCTTTATTAGTGGTATCGTCGATGTTATAGATGTTTTTCGGCTTATCTAACGCCTTTTGTCCCAATCCCATTCTTTTGACGAATTGTGGATGGATAAAATTGTCGGTGGCTCCGGAGTCCACTAACGCTTTGATGTCGGCCATGTTGTAACTTGCACGAATGGATACTGGTACTCGCATAGATCGGTAGCGCATAATGTACACAGAGTTACAACGTATTGCCCTCACCCAGGCCGCCGGGTTTAGGCGTTTCCAAAATCCTGTCCCATCAACTGCTGTAGGACCAGGTCTTTGACTTCTTCATCATCTCCCGCTACTCCTCGTAGCCATTCTGCTGCCTTCTCTTCTTTGGTGGTTGCCGTTTCTGCTGCGCGTGTCTGCACGTCTTGGCGCCTTCTTGGTTGCCTGCAATCGCGGCTGATGTGTCCTAGTTTCTGGCAGTTGTAACACTGCGTTTGGCTATGGTCTCATTTGAACTGCCTCTGTATGAACCCCCCTCGGGGTGGGAATGGCGGTTGCGGTGGCCTAGCGTTCCTGGGATGGTTCGCTATAATATCTTCAGCTCCTGCCAATCGTCCTCGTACGCGATCTGCGGATGTGTCCATTCGGTCGTCGTTCTGAAGGGGTGCTAGCAACTTAGCTAGTGCTCCTCCTGTTGCACGCCCTGGTTTGAAGGCGTCTAGGTTCCCCCTGACCGTTTGCATGTGAATCCACTTCTGCTGCCTCTTTAGGGCGGATTCTCTCCATTCTTCATAGTTTCGGGGGTCGTCGTGTTGATACATGGTTTCGTACAATGCGCGTGGTAGTCCCTTCGTAAAGTACTTGAGGGTTTGTTCGGCGTTGATGTTGTATCCCGCATGTCGAACGAGCTGTTCGAATTGGGCGATGTAGTCGTCGATTTTTCCATCCTTCATGTGGATACCGGCGTCGAGCTGGGCTTGCGCTTGTTCTTTGCTAAGGACGTCGCCGAACTGTCTTTGAAAGGTGTGGAGCAGATTCTCCCATAGCCTGTTGTCGAATTGGTTGGTGCCCGTGGCGACCTCATTGACGAGCCATCGGCTTGCCGACATAACCCATTGGTTAACCGCGTTTCCCTGTATGTATGTGAGAAACAACATAGCTTTTTGATATTTATTCAGCATAGCTGAATGATTGGCGTTGACTCCCGTGTAGACCTCCCATTGGAGGATGAATGCCTCGGCTTGTGATCTGTTTCCTGTGAATGTAGGTGGTGGGTTACCAATGAACTTGTCATTTCCCCCTTGGTGTGCATTGTGGGCTACTGCAGGTCCTACGAGAGGTGGTCCTCCTCCTCCTCCTCCTCCTGGCGGTCCTCTTCCTCCTCCTGGTGGTCCTCCGCTTGGTGGTCTCCTTCCTCCACCTGGTGGTCCATTATCTTGTGGTCGCAAGGGCGGAAATGGCCTGTTCTCGGGTGATGGTACCCTGTTACGATTGAGCCGAAACTCGTAGAACATTTCTGTTCCTTCAGGGATACTTGGTGCATCAGGGACGTCTGGCCCCATAGCTCGGTTAGCAGCTTCTATGTCTTCTGGTTGTAGTTGTTGAACGTGGCCTGTTTGTTCGTTTATGATAAGTCGGGGTGGCGATACTGCTGTTTGAGTAGTCATGTAGCTGTATGGTATTCCTCTGATTGGTTCGGGGATGTGCAACTCAGCTGTTTGCGCGGCTAGTGCTTCTACCTCCGGTGATTGTACTGCGATTTCCTCGGGTTCTATTACTTCACTTCGTGGGGTCGGTGATCGTTCGCTAGTATGGCTTGATGCTGCCACTGTTTCTGCTCGTAGTTGAAATTCGGCCCTTGGTGGTTCCGAGTCAAGGGTGTCTTCTTGGCCGTCTATGGGCCCCTGCGCGTTGATTGGTCGTGCGTCGACTAGTGGTACGTTGATGTGTAAGTCGTCGGCTGCTGGTCGCGTTGCTTCGAAATAGTTGTTTGTGTTGCTCCACCTGAGCTCGACCCAGCAACAGTGTTCCCTGTTGAATACTACGGGATGAAATCGCTGTGCGGTAGCTGCTTCTGCGTAGTATCCTGTGTTATTTTCGTCGGATCTTCTGGTGTCTGGCACGTGTCGCCACCTTACTCGTCCTATAAGGTAACGAGTAGGTGCGTCTCGTTCCCTTGAGTCGATGCGATAGGGCACGAAGTCCCACCTGTCTTTGGTGTTGAGAGTTGCCACGGTGTTCGGTTTAAGAGAGCTTGGATTTAATGTTACGTGCGAGCAGCACGTGAGCCTGACTTAGGCGACTAAAGGGTGAACGCGGTGACTTAGCGAATTCCTGACTCTAGCACGAAGGCAGAGTATCGTCTCAATGCTCGAAGGCGGAGTCTTGCTTGATTATTCCGTAGGTGAATCGCGACCCCGAAGGATGAGAGAGAACACGGATTCTGATAACAAGTCGAGAATGATACAAGAAATCCAAGCTATCGACTACAACAGTCGATAGCTTCCTTATATCCTACTAGCGCGATCCGCCTTTGTCAGCGAGACCGCCACTACTACTATCTGCTAGGTAATCGTCCACAGGTGTACAGTCATCGTATCGTAAGTTGTCAGTCAGCGTACAGTAATCCATCAGTCAGTCGTCAGTCAGCGTATAGTAATCCATCAGTCAGTCATCAGTCAGCGTATAGTAACCGGTCAGTCAGCCCTTTGTATCGTACAGTAAGTGTCCCCTTGATCACGCCCCCTCGGTTATCGGTTAGGTCAGATACCTACTATGACCCGGGACGTTACAGCTCCTTGTGACCATCCCATATTCCGCTCTCACGGTCCCACCCCTTCATCAGCAAAATAATTGAAAAATTTTAGGCCCTTATAATGCCTTGTAATCACCATAAGGGTCATGAATATTTCCTTGATTACAGAATCAATGAAAGCAGTTGTTGATGGCTCAATGATTTCATAAACTGCTGATGTTTCTGTGTGAATATCATAAGCGGCTCGATTCTTACAATATATTTTGTAGATGGTGAGGCCCTTAACGATGGTGAGGCCTTTAGTGATGGTGAGGCGTTTAGTGATGGCGAGGCCTTTAGCGATGGCGAGGCCTTTTGCTGTCTGCAAGTCTTGATATGCCTTTGCTGTGATTATCAGTTTGGTCAGATCTCACAGCACATTTTTCGTCTTATAATCCAGTTTATATTTCATCAGTAACTACACATTGTAAAGTACAATTAAACCTCCTGACATGCAGCACCCACAACACCACCAAGTGCGACCACCACAAACACTACCCAAATCCTGAGGAGAGAGAGCGACTCACCTCCCTCCCAACCACCCGCAAAGAAGAAGAGAACACGCACACTCATGACCCCACATCAGTCTGCCATGCTTCATGCGCTCCTCGCTCAGGTATGAGACGCTTCTGATCAAAACAGCCCCTTGACTAACTGGACTTGTGGCTTAGTCCCGATTTCCAACGACGGCTATGAGAGAAGAGGTTGGCCGGTCGATTGGGCTGAGCGGTTGAAAAGTTCAGGTGCATCCAACCATGTGCTCCCCATCCCATCGTGTCGATCACTCATGCTCTGCTGTAGGCTTGGTTTCAGGTAAATCCTCAAGTGATCACTATAGGCTGGAGACAGTTCACCTGATGCCTTCCTTCACAGAATCAGCGTCAGAAAGCTTGGCGGCCGCGCAATTAGGATTCAGCC
The DNA here is from genome assembly GCA_015025155.1 of Lactarius quietus. NCBI lineage: Eukaryota > Fungi > Basidiomycota > Agaricomycetes > Russulales > Russulaceae > Lactarius > Lactarius quietus. Next base: position 13,033 of record WITN01000429.1, read on the forward strand.
CCACTTACTTGTCTGCCGCAGTATGGAGCGTTCCCCAACGTGCTCTCATTGACAACCTACTTACCAAGTGCCAGCATGTAGCCACTGCCCCCTGGCAAAAAGAAAAACAAATACATTAGGACTGTATATTAGGTGAGACTGGAACTAAGGAAACTACGAACCATACTTTCATTCAGAATCCCTTTCTGGACCATGGCGAAGGGGGAGGTGCACCGCTAACACACTTAATGGAGATGCAGTAGGGTGGCACATTGTTACCACTACAGTAAGTAGCATGTTAGTCATCTAAGTGAATGTGGAGGTTGAGAGAGACTGAGAGTACAGTACCATCCAGGTGCTCCGGCAGTAACGCTCAACCCATGTTGAGACACTTGCAGCGAATGTCCACAGCATGACTACCATTACGAGGTTGATAGTGACTGAAAGCCTGAAACAAGGGAGGGACTATATATATGCGATGTCACTGCACCTGTCCAAAATAAATTTTACTTGCAGGGTCCATGCAATATAAGAAGGAAGACGTGCAAAGGCAGGCTCACCTTTGTATTCTCATTGCTTGATAGCAAGAGAGAGATAACCATGTTATTTGTGATTTGTACCAATCCCCGATGGCCCGTACATATGACAGGGCAATGAGTCATATGGTGTCGGTGAAATCTCTGCAGAAGTTGTTCAAGGCTATGAAGAATCCCAGTGTTGGCCTTAGATTACATGTGATGAGGATAAAGTCTTGAGCACGAAGGGGCTGGGGAGGTAGGGAGTGGAGGCGGCACAGGGGTGGTAGTACATCGTGAGAGGCAAGGTGGAAAAGAAGAACACGTCAGAAGGTCTGTGAATATATGCGGTGCCACTCCGTGCCCATCCAAATAAATCATGTGTAACTGTAACTTGGGGCGCCTGAGTTGACTTCAACTTAAAGATCTCGATCAATGGCAGCATCCCGCATCGTTATCATTGACAGAGATGACAACGACAACACCCACGAGCAGGATGAGGATTCCCTACTTGCACCTGCACACTCACTCTCAATGAAGGCGGCCAGTATCAACGAGATGAGGCTCAAATCTTCACTAGCCTGGCAGCCTCACCACTCGCTACTTGGCATATCTCACCAGAGCCTTTCCTGGTGTCACCCTCTGTCGTTTATCATAATTCCATCCTACCCTGAAGGCCACACACCCCGTTCTAAGACTCACAGACGATGGACTCTATACGGGTGTGGTAGGCCAAGTAAGCCAGCTAAGGCACCGCCCAACCAAGTCCCACTGTATGATGAGGAACAACCAGGCGAGTCTGCACAGGTACGCACCACACTCCCATCACCACCAGCCCCATCCAATTCAGCAACTGCAACCGTGGACCCAGAGGGAAAGGCAAAAGAGGACAATCCCGCCGTGAGTATAGCCAAGCTTGTCGGTCTCACAATGGCTGGTCCTTCTTCATCCAACACATCCCAGCCCAAGCCCTGTCCCCTTCTCGGGCACCACCACCGACGACTTATTATCATCCTCATCGACATCTTCTTCCCCAACCTTACGTGATCCGATCACTGCCCTCAATCACAACCTGTCTTCTTCCAACAATTGCCATCCAACCCGATAGTACTCCAGACAAGTCTCACGACAACGCAGAGACTTTTGACATTATGGAACGCCCAGCGACCCCACTCGATCCTACCCAAGCGCCTCCCCCGGAAGCCAAACAGAATTTCCCAACTGCAGGCACATGGTCGTTGTACTGGGCGTCGTGCATAATTCTGATGTTTCCCAATCGAACAGGTCAGACCCTAGCGATACGGCATCTCACCACCCTGCTTTTCCTGTATTGCCACCAGGTGAGCGACAGTCGCAGCGGAGATTTTCTGATTTACTTACCCGACCAATCCATTCACGTCATTCTTCTTACGCTACACCTTAATTGCAATTGTCTGAAATGAGTGTGAGCATAGAGAGTGAAACCCGAGAAGTCTTGAGTGCTACTATCTTAGCGGAACCTGGCAGGAACAACAACCTGTGCCGGAAGAAATGTCAGTCCCCCGCATCTCGCCCATTATCGCTCTCCCCAACTAGTATTGATGTCCTCAGAATGCTGCTTAAGTACGTCCTTCTATATTTTTCGTAAAAGGATTGGACTGATATCGTGTCATGGTTTGACATGTTGCGGACTGACAATCATCATCATTACGAGGTCTCGGAGTTTGGGACGCTTACTATACGGTTATGACTACGATAGTAAGCCTCAATTAGTCATGGACACTGACGCGTCGCCGGTACTTGGGTTTACCGGTGTTTCAGGTATTATTAGAACGGACAATGACTCATTACTAGTATAGTTGTACTAGGGTTTGGATTCGAAGCTGCGCTTTAAAGCCAGCGAGTAACTGTATATAAACTGTAGCGTCAAGACCAAGGCTCTTCAGCTTGGTCTTCTTGAATCATCACCGCTTGTCTATCTTCCTTCTTTCCAATCAGTCGATTGAAGCTTGTCCTTTGGGGTACCCTAGTGTCAACCAAGTGACCTAGTGGCTGTGCAACTAAGCTAAGTTGCCTGTGACTATCAAGATTCATCCATACGCTCGAGCATCACGCCGCAGATCGGTTCAAGTCGAACCAGCGTTAGGTGATAACGCTACATTAAGACCAAGCTTCAAAGTGGTGTCATCAGAAACTACAAGAGAACATTGTCACAACTGTGACGACTGTTGGTTTCAACACAGAGGCGCTGACAACGTACCACAAAGATTTCGCAAGAATACAGAATACCGGTATAGTAGCACTACAGGTACTACTGGATATCACGCCAGGAGTCGAGAAGACAACCGATCCGTTGCAGTTGAGTTTGTCTACGATCGATATGTTTGGGTAGAAATTTGCTGGTTTCAACCACAGGACGGAAACGGAGAGTGGGAAGGTTTCCGAACAGCCTTAGAAGATCTAGGCTGTGATATCTACATCAACGAGCTCACACAAGAGGAACTACAAGAGTTGGAAAACATACTCACAACTGGCAAACCAGCATCCACTACACCACCCCCATCACCAAGTACTAAGAGTAACGCATCTCTTGGAGCAAGATCATCCTCTCCATCACAACAAGGAGCCAATTTAGCAATCGCTACAGAAACATTACGCTTAGGAGCAATGGCAACCCTCACCTCTCATGTTCAAACTCAGGCGGCTATGGAAAGTTCATCCGCACAACCAATTTACTCGCTCACTACTTCACCAGTAGCACCGACTGTCACAGCATTTCGGGCCCTTACAGATCCTCAGAATCAAGCACCTCCCCCAAACCCACCAGCAGGTGGAGGTGGTAATGGCAGAGGAGGAGGTGGTAATGGCGGAGGAGGAGGTGGAGCAGGACCACCTTTCGGAAACCCGCCAGCACAAATACCAGCAGCGCAAGCACCCTTACCAGCGGCACATGACAAATTTTGTGGCAATCCACCTGCGGTCTTTGCAGGCGACCGTGAAAAAGCAGAAGAATTCCTCATGCAGTGGAGTTTATACGAAGGAATCAATTCAACCCATTCCATTATGCGCAGCCCATATCAAAAAGCTATGTTGTTTCTCACCTACATCCAGGGGACTGCCGTAACCGAATGGGTAGGATCAATGGTGGCTTGGCTACAAGTCCAAGTCGATGTCAACAGACGGGACCCTCTTGACAACTGGTTGTGGTACAACACCCATTCATCATTCATGAGGCAATACGCAGATACTCTTAAAGAAGAGAAAGCACAGACGGAACTGAGAAGGGGTATCAGAATGGAAAGACAGGATATTGACGCGTACGTGGCGAAATTTGAACAACTGGTCAGATATGCTGGCTACAATATAGATCAACCAATGGTCCTCGATCTATTTGCAAATGGACTGCCAAACAAACTACAAGAAACCATCTACCTTCACGATGATCCCACAGATTATGAGGATTGGAAAAGGGCAGCCATTAAACGTCAAGGTCAATATCTCCATCTGAAGAACAAAATTAATCAGTACAAGATACAACCTCGACCACAAGCACCAAGTCAGACAAATTGGAGACAATTCAGATGCCATCCCGACGCAATGGACACGTCAGCGGATCGAGCTCACGCAAGAGGGAGGTTGGCACACGCAGAAGAAGTTTTGACCCAACCAAGACCCTACCTTAACAATTCTCGACCCCCGTTCAAACCTCGTGAAGGGTTCCTGCAGAGGCGACAACCCCCAGATCTCAGGGAAGTAATTTGCTATAATTGTCAAAAGAAAGGACACCTCAGTCACAATTGTTCTCAGCCACGTCAACCACACAATCCACCTAGGCCCTTCAGCAATTCCAGAAGCGTAGAAGTGGTGGATGACCGCTCCGAGATAGGAGAAGATCTCCACATCGCTCAAATGGTAGCGGACAACCGCACCACTGAAGAGAGGAAGAACGATTGGCTGTGAACAGCAGCCAATGAAACTGAAGAGTTCAAGGCCTTGGCGATGCAGGAGTTGATGGGGAATAAGGATTTTGGGGACGCCTAAACCCGATGGCCTGGGTGAGGGCATTACGTTGTAATGCTGTATACATAACTCGCTTCCGTTCTATGTGAATTCCAGTATCAATCCGAACCAGCAACAACAAGGCCGATATTAAAACATTAGTAGATTCAGGAGCAACGGACAATTTCATAAATCCACGATTTGTGAAAAGAATGGGACTAGGAGTGGCTCTACTACCGCATCCAAAACAATTGTTCAATATTGATGATACCCACAACAGAAAGGGATCAGTCACTCATTTTGTCGATTTACAAATATTGACAAAAGGAATTAGCAGGAAAATGAGATTCCTCCTCGAGACATTGGAAAAGAGGATCTTCTCCTGGGATATCCATGGCTCAGCACTTTTGAACCAAAATTCAGTTGGAAACATGGAACCATCGATGAAGAGGCATTACCAGTGATAATCAAATCCTGTCATCCCATGGTCAACACCAGTGTGGTAGCCCACATACTTTCCGAAACAAACAAATATAACATCATAGCTAAATTGGAAGCACAATGCACTATTAGAGGAGCAGCTACTGATCTCGCTATCGCGGCAGGACCAAAGGAGGAAATCACAATCCCAGAAGAATATGATGAATTCAAAAGGGTTTTCAGCGAAGAAGAATCCCATCGATTCCCCCCTTCTCGGGAGTGGGACCATGCAATTGAATTCAAAGCGAACACTCCGGATCACATCAATTGTTCCATATACGAATTGTCACAATTGGAGGATAAGCCGTTACGCGATTTTATAATGGAGCACCTCAACAAAGGGTATATCAGACCCTCTAAATCGCAGTACGCGTCACCATTTTTCTTTGTAAAAAAGAAGGACAGAAAGCTACGTCCAGTACAGGATTACTGAAGAATTAACGAGTTTACAATCCGCAACAACTACCCGTTGCCATTGATTCAAACTCTCATCAAAGACCTTAGCGGCGCACACATTTACACCAAACTTGACGTACGATGGGGATACAACAACATCCGCATCAAAGCGGGAGACGAACATAAAGCAGCATTCAAAACACCCTATGGGCTCTTCAAACCCACAGTGATGTTCTTTGGATTAACAAATTCGCCCGCTACATTCCAGTCAATGATGAATCACATATACAGAGACACGATTGCCAAACACGAAGAAAAGGGAACCACTATTCGTGTCTACATGGACGACATCGGTATCGCTACCAGGACAAACCTAGCCGACCATGTCAAAGCGGTCCGAGACGTCCTGAAAGTGGCAGCAAAGTATGACTTATTTTTCAAACCGGTGAAGTGCACCTTCTACTTGACATCCCTCGATTACCTGGGTGTCACATTGACATCGTTTTGTTGCTGACTTCGAAGGATGACGAGATTCCCGGAGTTTCGGATCGCTTACTAGTTGGTTATGACTACAATAGTAAGCATATATTAGTCATGGACACTTACACGTCGCCGGTGTTTGGGTTTGCCGGTGTTTCAGGTATTATTAGAACGGACACTTACTCATTACTAGTATCACTGTACTAGGGTTTGGATTCCAGCTGCGCTTTAAAGCCAGCGAGTAACTGTATATAAGCTGTAGTATCAAGACCAAGGCTCTTCAGCTTGGTCTTCTCGAATCATCACCTGTTCTCATATACTAGTACCTCGGGTACTAAGTGATCGCTCTTCGCTATTCATCCTTGTGGACATTGTCCCTTGTGAACTATCCTCAAATACCCAATATCTTCGATTTGGTGTATCAACAAGTCGTTACGTGTTTCTAATCTTGTCACGCCTTCACCAGTCGCCTAAGTCAGGCCAGCGTTAGGTGATAACGCTACACTGGGGGTAATCCTTGAAAAAGGGGTAACACGTATGGACCCCGTCAAAATTGCAGGCATAAAATATTGGCCCACGCCAAACAAAGTTAAGGATGTACGGTCTTTTCTAGGATTTTGCAATTTTTACCGCCTGTTTATCAAAGGGTTTGCATCAATCGCCAAACCACTAAACGAACTCACAAAGAAAGCTACGGAATGGCACTGGGGCCCAACAGAACAACACGCGTTTAACACACTAAAGAGACGCATCACAAGTGAACCGGTACTCACACATCCGGTATTACAAGATCAATTCGAACTGGAAGTAGATGCATCAGGATTCGCGGTGGGAGCGGTGTTACTCCAAAAGAAAACTGATGGCAAAAGACACCCCATAGGCTACTATTCCGCAACATTGAACGCAGCAGAGCGAAATTACGATATCTATGACCTTGAACTATTGGCAATAGTCAAGGCGTTACGTCATTGGAGACCTTTGTTAGCGGGATCACACCACAAAATCAAGGTATTTTCGGATCACATGAACCTGCGGTACTGGAGAGAACCTCAGAAGATTAGTCGACGGGTGGCAAGGGAAGTACTGGAACTATCAGAATATAATCTCGAAATTCACCACATAAAAGGAACGGCAAATGGACGAGCCGATGCGTTATCAAGACGACCCGATTATGAACACGGGGAACAAGATAACGAAAATGTCACGGTACTACCAGACAAGTAGTTCATAAGGAATACAAACACACACCGTGCTGGAATGCCCATCCATTCGTCAACAACCTTTTCGGTAGAAGAGATGACATCAAAAAGCGATAAAGAAGTGCAAGACAAAAGTATCATCAAACCATGGGTGGATCCTCATAAACTCAAGAGGATCAACGGAGTATGGTACAAAGAAGGCAGAAGAGTAATTACCAAGGAAAGTGAGGAGCGAAAGTCAATCATCGCCGCTCATCATGATACCCCAGTACATGGTCATCCAGGGATCAGCAAAACTGGCAAAATAGTAGAACGATACTATTGGTGGCCAACAATATGACAAGATGTATTGGCATACGTTAGAGGCTGCGTGGAATGCCAACGACACAAAATCAATAATCGCCCTATTAGGGCCCCACTACAACCTATATTTCCTAAACCGGAAGCTATGCCATTCGAGACTATTGCTCTCGACTTCATCACTAAATTACCCATCGCACAGGGTTACGATTCGATCCTCACAGTCACGGATCACGACTGTACCAAGGCATCCGTGTTTATTCCTTGTAATGAGGAGATCAACGTGGAAGAAACAGCGGCGCTGTACATCAAACATGTGTTCATGCGGTATGGACTACCAAACAAAATCATTAGCGACAGAGATCCCAGATTCGCATCCAAGTTCACAAGAGAACTATGCAAACAACTTGGGATAAACCAGAACATCTCCACTGCATATCACCCTCGTACAGACGGACAGTCAGAACGAACTAATCAATGGCTCGAACAATATCTCCACTTTTGGGTAAATGAACGACAAGACAATTGGAATCTTTATCTTCCAATAGCAGAGTTCACGCATAAAAATTGGCCTAACGAAGCCACAGGGCAGTCTCCATTCTTCCTATTGATGGGGCATAATCCCCGTGCTGATTGGAACTCAACGCCCAGTCCTATGCCGCAAGTGGCGTTACGCCTTGATCAGTTCAAACAGGCACAGGAACATGCTCAAAAGCAAATTATCAAAGCCCAGAAGTCATGGGTATCACATAAAGATACACCCAAGTTCCAAATAGGGGATCGTGTATGGCTAGAAGGGCGTCACCTGAGGACTCATCAACCAAGCGCCAAACTTGCGCCCAAACGACATGGACCCTTCCAGATCGTTCAGGTGATGTCCCCCGTCAATTATCGATTGGAATTACCTGCCAAATGGAGCATTCATGACGTGTTTCACATCGATCTTCTCACTCCTTATCGCGAGACTTCCTTTCACGGACCAAATTTCCCAAGACCTCCCCCTGAATTAATCGATGGAGAAGAGGAATATGAAATCGAGAAGATTCTAGACCAACGGCAACTCGGCAGAACAAGGCGCAAACAATTCCTTATCAAATGGAAGGGGTATCCAGACTCGGAGTCGCAGTGGGTCAACGCCACTGACGTACATGCTCCGGATGCCTTAGCTGAGTTCAAACGGACTTTGAATCCTATCCCCTCACGTATAAAGACAGGTCGTTCATTAGACGAAGCACATCAGTTCTTCCTTTGTCGAACAATGACCACTTCCCCTACTGCTGCCTCCACTACCTCACAAACATCTTATCATCTTCCTACCGTCACTACACCCACTTATGCCGAGGTCGCCACCGCCTTCCGATGCATTGGACCTGGGGATATCATCCCCGAGACCCCTGATGTATGTGGACACGATTCTGGAGGATTGGAGGAAGACCCATCAGAGGTGGAGGAGGGAACAACTACTCGCATCGAGAGTATCCTTGTTCCACAAACGCTTATCAAAGTTCCAAGCGTCTCCGACCTCAGTGACGTGGTCCGAGTTTGTGGAAGTTGTAAGCAAACTGCCCTGTCATGTCCAGGCCATCCTGACGCCGACGACTCCCACATCCACTACGATTGTGGGCAACTCATCTATAACTGCACATGTAACAACAACCCCGTCAAAATCCCTCCACCGCCAACACCTCGATATATTAATGTCGACCCCCCTACCAACGTCATCATGGACCCCGCGACGTCCTGGGGTATTCACATCTGTGCCACCCTCTGAGCTCGAGAGCCCGACTCGGACAAAGAAAATCAAGATCCCCGCCAAGTATCGGAATCCCAGGATGAAGGGATACCACTTGTGCCGAGGAGGGGGAGGCGAGGAAGAAGAGCTGGTGTGGGAGCAGCAAAAGAAAGCCCTTGTTTCCCTGACTACCGAGGAGGTGGAGTCCCAGCTGACCAACAGCGCGCTCGGGACAAGGCTGATGCCCCCGATGGATTTGAACTAAACATTCCTCGCAGGTTTATCAACTTCCGTATGACCGAGAATGGTCATATCACTGTCGCCAAGTACATTCACGTGATGCCTGGCAACAACCCTATTGTATACGGGTGCATGAAGAAAGGGGGGGAGATTCAACAAGGTGAAGTCCATGCAGCACCTGATCTCGATGCCGTGGATAACGACCGCCATTATACGCATGACCAAATGCGGTACTTGCGACAGGATTTTGGTGATCGCCATGGGGTCGACTTGGCCATGGGGCAGATCCCTGATCGGTCGCTATGGGCGGAGGTCCTTCGATACCGATCTGTTACCAGTCGGTACTCCGAACTTGCGGAACGAATCACTGCTCTGGAAAATGAGCAGTATGTGGTTGGTAATGAAGTCAGGAAGTGCACGCGTCGGTTGGAGGAGGATAATGGACTGCAGAGGATTATGGATCAGGAGGTTTCTATCAGTCGAGGTGCGACCATTATCCCTTGGGTGTTTGAACGAGGACGTTCTGCCTGAAAAAGGGGTAATGTCACGGTTTGACATGTTGCGGACTGACAATCATCATCATTACGAGGTCTCGGAGTTCGGGACGCTTACTATATGGTTATGACTACGATAGTAAGCCTCAATTAGTCATGGACACTGACGCGTCGCCGGTACTTGGGTTTACCGGTGTTTCAGGTATTATTAGAACGGACAATGACTCATTACTAGTATAGTCGTACTAGGGTTTGGATTCGAAGCTGCGCTTTAAAGCCAGCGAGTAACTGTATATAAACTGTAGCATCAAGACCAAGGCTCTTCAGCTTGGTCTTCTTGAATCATCACCGCTTGTCTATCTTCCTTCTTTCCAATCAGTCGATTGAAGCTTGTCCTTTGGGGTACCCTAGTGTCAACCAAGTGACCTAGTGGCTGTGCAACTAAGCTAAGTTGCCTGTGACTATCAAGATTCATCCATACGCTCGAGCATCACGCCGCAGATCGGTTCAAGTCGAACCAGCATTAGGTGATAACGCTACATATCATCACTTAGCGTTGCTACCACCGCCACCGCTTCTTCGTTCATTTCAGGTTCTTCAGATCCACTGCTGACCTCTGCATCATGCAGGGTATGCGGCCCGCCCCATCACCTTCACTTTCACGGTGTGAACCAGAGTGTGGGACTCGCTTCCCGTGCGCAACATGTGGGCAGGCTTTCATGATCATCTTGGCTTGCGCCCATCATCTCCCACGTCCGCCCCTAGTTCGCCGCCACCGCCACCTGTCATTTCACCTTCTCCAAAGTCCGAGCAAGCCCCACCGTGAGCCGTCCAACATCCCCCGTCGACCCACGTATGCAGCTTCTGGCCGACATGATGCGGGCCTTCCAGATGGGTATGGGGCTCGATGATACAAACGGTGGTGAATGTACCGATTCCCACCAATGGTCGTCCCACATGGGTCCAGGTCTGGTGCGCCGTGCTCCGCTCCCGCACATTCACCAACAATTCCTTCATCACCCCCATCATCCGCACCTGAAGCCACAACAACAACGACAGCAGGCGAGGCACCGCACAATGAGACAGTGCCCGACGTGCAGGGTGTGCAGACGCAGGAGTCAGCTCATCCGAAGTTCTTTGCCAACTCCCAAATCTTCGCACATACGAGCGTACCTCCACCCCAGACTGAGCCCAAGTCCGTATCTCAACGTGACGCCCAGCCCGTAAACCAGACCTCTCAGGCCAACGAGCATGTGTCAATGCGCAGCTGCGTTGGGAGACGGGTTATCATGACGGTGCTCGACCCATATCGGGAGCGAGCGGGCTATGCACAGGTTCTGCGAGGTCAGGGAACACCACGTTCTATGACGCGCAACCACGGGAAGATGTGGCATCCACCCCTCTTCCTGTTCCTCCTCTCTGTCATGGCATGACTTCTACTGGTTGTAGCGGTACCACTGCACCTTTTCAGGTCTTTGAAGAGCCTATGCGTGCTCCTAATAACGAGGAAGGGCTGCCGGCATACGAACCTCCTGTACCAGGCTCATACAAAAAACAACGAATTGGCGGACTACCTCGACATCCCTCTTCCCGTCCTGCATCGCCGTTCGCGTCCGTGTCTTCCGAGAGGGCATTGTCACCGTCACCTGGCCTCACCCTCTCCATTCTACACATGTGGCGTAATTCGGCGACCGCTCCATCAAATACGAGCAGCGGTATTGATATCAACCTTTTGGAGGACTCGAGGCACCCCCTGGTGCTAGTGAGAGCTGTAGGCAGTTGGCCACCCAGGGGCTACCAAGCCACACGAACAGAGAACGACATTTGGTTTGGTACATTCTTCCAGACCTGTCCTTGCACTTCAAGACCTTACTTGTTGTTTTAGTCTGACCCTCGCCCGCCCGCGTGATCCTGCCACCTCCGAATAGGCTCAGCTCCTGTCTCAAATTCCGCATCTGAGCACTCACGTGAGTTCACAGTCAACAGCCTCAACCGACCCCTATCTCGCACAACCGAGTCCAGGCGAAGTATCACCTGCACCATCTGCGTTAGGGCGCCACCCGCACCAATACGGTGCCGGCATGGCTGGTCCCCTGCCATGGAGTGCGATGGTCAGGTCGACGACGACGACGTGCAGTAGCCTCACGATGCACACATCTGGCATGGATCCTATTGTGGGCGAGGTGTTGCGCATCACGCATGCCTCGTGGACAGGTGGTTGGGAGCGCAAGTGTGAGTCTCCTGTGGCTGTGGCTGCTGCGGAACTGGGCACTTCAGGCGAGGGATGGAGTAGTCCGAGCCACTTGCGGATTGTGCAGAACCACGTCGCCAGGTGCAATGGTGCAAGTCGTGCCTCTCTCACATTTTGGACAGTGGACAGTGCTTTTCTTGATTGGCGGTGATACTGTATTGCGCTTCGTTTTTGTGGTGAACTGACTGACGGCGTTGGTGCTCTGTTAGATTTGTATTCACCCCATTCATCTATTTACTTTAACACCCCTCACCTACTGCGATACCTCTTCCTCGCCTTGCTTGATCTTACCTCTCTTTTGTGTTGTCTCGACTTGCATGACTGTACTCTATATGTATGATGTGGCCTGCTTGAATATACATTGCGAAAAGTGTAACCATCCTACTTATATGCACTGATTGTGATGATTATAATATTATGATATGATATGACAAGATAGACATGAGAATGATAATGCCTTGCAAGCCATCATAAGTTGGCCAGCAGATTCTCGAGTAGAGGTCTCCATGATTACACTAGATTATAATATTAAGTTATATATCACACTACCTTACAATATATTACAATATGTGTTATGTATACCCAATTCTATGATACGCTGTAAATCGAATATTGTTTTGCTGATGTTCTATTCCTTTCAAAGGGCCTAGCTTGACAATGTCGCATACGGTACATGACTCTGCGGAGGTTTCCTCTCTAAACCGCACCTCCCCTCTGGAGGCCTTATGCATGGTCGTTCCCCAGCAGGTTTACAAGACCATCCGGGTGTACGTATGGCTGTCCGAAGTCCTGAAACGTTCTGACGATGCGCGTCGTCGCCTGCGCCTTGTCCTCCTCACTTGGCGTGCTCACCTCGGACGAAAAGACGTATCCCTTCCTCAACCTCTTCAGAGACACGTCACCGTGGCCAGCCTATCTCATCTACTTGTACTTCTCCCTGCCGCTCCGCTCGTCATCCCATGTATGTATCCCCCCCAGTATACGTTCCCCCATCGCCGACCTCTTTCTTTCAGGGCCATCCTAGAAACTTGGAAGTACTTCGTCAATAGCGCGATGTATCCCAACTAGTTCCTCTACAAGCACCTCCACTCGGTGCACACCAGGTCGATGTGCCGTACTCCTTTGGCGCGCCCCACAACCACCCTAGTGAGGGTTTCTCGCTCGACTTTTTCGGCGACGAGCACGTCCAATTCATCCCGCGCCACTCCGCTCGAAAGGTAGCCCTCTTCCTCACCGTTTCGACCTGCAAGAGCATCGACGACCACTGCGGGTCAGACTTCCGTTCGACCCGTTCCAGATGCTGAGCAGGAATACGGCCGACTACCAAGACGTTCACCGCCAGATCCTCAGCACCAACTCGAATTTCTCTCCTCCCCGGTTCGTCCATTAGGATATCATCCTTGGCACGCGAATGATGCGGCAAGACATCATGAAACGATGCTCCAAGCTCAAGATTTCGTAGCTTGGTTCGTAGATATAGATACCTCATCTGACCCATACGTACCTTCACTCTCATCTCTTGTTCCACTACTTTTATCGGTTCCTATGTTCTTGGCACTCGTGGAGGCACATGTAGAGATTCTACTAGAGAGGTGCACGCGCCTGAAACCAAAGTCACAATAAGATGCAAATTAACATTTGCCAACTTATGTGTAAACAAAAGGAAACACTGATATCACTGAGAATTATCTTTGAATTTGAACAACAAATGTCTTTTTGGCGAGATGCGAAGGAAGAGAATGACCAGGCCATCCTTGAGGCCAGAAAAAACCAGGTCCGTCAGATGAGTCGCCTGTTTGTCATATAAAACATTAATGTTCGCTATTGTCTCTAACGGTCTCATGACAAGGACTGTGAAAGACAGGCCATACCATAATTCACAAGAAGTGGCCACCTGTCTGCCAGTGACCTCCAATTTACTCGCCTAAAAATATTCTCGTGGGAGTGTATATATGATGCCATGTGTGGAGTCGGCTTTTCAAGTCGTCTACGTTTGGCTCATCTAAGCTCTAATTCTCCATTTTTTCAATTATGCGCAGCAATTTCACAAAGTCGGGCGTCCCAAGTCCTGTGACCTAGAGTGCCCAGAGTCAGCCAATGTCTGCGATGAGATATAGACTTGGGGATACACACAGGGTCCCATCCAACGACGGCGGGGAAGCCATTGGTTTTGCAGCCCGGATTCGAACCAGATGTGATGTCGTTGAGTCCCGCCAGGCCACCGCCGTATAGCCATGGATTCAGGAAACCGAGCGGGTGCTTGCCTTGGGAAATTCGGTAGTCATTTAGCAGGGTGATAATCGCTCCTACCGTCTGTGCGATAAGGGTTAGCTGCATCTTGATGGTGAACGGTGCAGAGAAGAGAAGTAAGACCAACACGAACCGGGGTCGCGCAGCTCGTGCCTGATTTGAAGACCACTTTCTTTCTATGGATGGCAAGGAAATCCCACCCTTGCGCGGAGATGTCGGGATAACCGCGGCCTTCTGCACTAGAAAAATAAATGAATTTGTAAGTGAGAATAAGTCCGGTCAGGTCCTGCCAGGAAACAACATACTTGTAGAAGCCATTATACTGACTGCCGAGCTTTTGCAGGAACGTTTGCACGGCGTTGTCTAAGTCCTGGTAGTCCGGGCGCTGAAAGAGATTTGAAAAGCCACCACCGGAGAAAGGCGCTGCAATCTCGGGGTCTTTGCTCATCGTTCCGCCAACAGCAGTGAGATAGGGACCTGAGAATACGCGGTCGCGGTTGTGGTGAGTTAGTTGGACGAACGGTTGGGGGTAAGCGACAAGAAGAGTGCTAAACATACAGGATGCAGGGAAAACTGGAGTGAACTGGACATGGACATTTCCGAAGCTGTCCGTAACTGTGCAGTCCTCTGGGCCGACTCCTGAGTTGCCACTCGCAAAAAGGACACTCACTCCACGAGCGCCGAGCGCCGCGAAGAGATTACACAACCTCACTGCATGATCCGCGGGAAAGGTATTCTCGAGGTCACCGTACGTCGTGACAATTGTCTGCGGGACGATCAGTTGGTTGAGCACATCGTGGAGCCAAGCGATGTAGCCGTCTTCGAATGTTTCGCCGACGCTGTAGTATACGTTAGGGGTTGGATACGCTATCGCCGACGCGTACTCGATGTTGACGTCGCCCTCCACGCCAGGGTTGTTCGGATCGTACGTGCCGCCGTTGAGCTGTACGAGAGTAAAGGTCGCATCAGCACCATCGGTGCGATATAAGTTCATGAATGCCCTTAGATCCATCATGCTCGGAGTGCTCCCGCCGTATCCCACGGTACCCAGTACGTTCCGACCCGCGGCGGCGGGTACGTAATTCTCCGTGTTGTACAGCGAGCGCAGGTCCGGTGGAGAGACGTACCCGGCGCGGCTCGACAGCAACGTCGCATGCTCCCCAAATTCTGCCTTTGTCATCATCGCCGTGTTGTCGCCGCGTTGCACACGCGGTGTCTTCATCTGCGCGCGAGGAGAGCCGAAGTACGTTGTCGGCACGACGGTGTCCACGTGTGCGTGCAACACCGCGGGGAGTGCGTAACTAACCGTGCGGACAACGATGTCCTTCGTCCCAGTATGTTGATAGAGCTGGAATGATGCACCGAGGAGATCGTTGGCTTGGGACACTGGGACACCTGTGAGTGTCAACCAACTACCACCCAGTGTCGTTGAGATGGAGGAGGATACGCCGCGGTGATCCAGCCACAAGCTCACAAGCTCGAGAGTGTCTGGGTGAGGCGCGAGAAGGTCAGCGACCTGCTCCTTTGCTAGGTGCGCTCCATATCTGAAAACGGAGAAGCGACACAGGTCAGTAGATACGCGCGCAGAGAAGAGGACTGGACGCACTTTGGATGCTCAGGATTGCTGACTTCGTACAGCGCATTAATCAATGCATTCTGGTGGTGAGGCTTGAGAAAAATATGGAGTTTTATCGTTGTGCCAGTAGGCGGGGGCCCTAGTCTTTCCCAGTTCATCGGGACAGAATTCCATGCATGTTTCATCTGCATGATGTCCCAATCTGGTGCGACGGGTGTCGTGAGCGCAGCGAGGAACCCAGCGGCGAGGACGAAGAACACAGAGAATAGGCAGTAGTTCATGACAACAGTGTGACCATCATGGTGATGTCTATGAAACAAGGAGATAGTTCGCTCCCTTGAGAGGGTCAAAGACAGTGAGGAAACACAGGTCGGGGATGTAAAAAGACCAGCTGGCAAGGAGAACCTTTATAACGCCGCAACGGACATAATCAGAACAGAGGTAGAACACTGTGCCAGGGTGTCTTGAAACTGAATATTATCGAAGCCAGTCTCAACAGGCTACCTCCGAGTCAGCAGTAGGTGGCGAAGGGATTTAAGCTCAAGCTCCGACAAGCGTGACTTCGCCGCGGCTGCAGCGCTAAAATCTGGCGACAGTCAATCAATGCAAAGCTAGTACCAAGGCTAGTACGACACAGCTCACTAGCATCGCGTGGTCCTGGTGACCCATGATCTTCAACTTCCTTGGCCCATGTCGTACAGTATCATTGTCAATTTGAAGGCTATGACAATGCCCTCGGCGTTTTTACGATATAACGTCAACCTATATAGGGTGAGGCACGGGTGCGGGCACCGGCATTTCAGGCTGGTACCGTACTACCTGCACCCGTTGAATCCCTCACCCGTACCCGTACCCGTGAGAAACCCCACCCGTGTACCCGCCGGGTTTGGTGACAACACCGCGGGTGCAAATACCCACGGTATACCGCAGAATACCAAGCTTGTAAACTTCGTAAAACTTGTAGATATGACACTTTATGGATGCGTATACTACTATTCTTGCATCCTAGACCGTTTAGATCCATCCACATCGTGCTCTGTCTCCTGAACAGAAAGTGTGCGCTTTCTTGAAAGCGCTTTAGTACGTTGTTTAATCCCTTTTGAGTCTGCGAGCACAACCACCATATCATCCACATCGACTATGAACACCACCGCTCCTTCCGACAATCCCATATTCCGTTCTCACGCTCTTTATTACTCCTAGGCCAATTCGCTCATTCCAGATCTCTCCGATCCTCTCCTGCCCGTGGTTATCCCCCTCTAGACTCGAATTTCAGTCCTCTTATGTTCTTTTTTTTTATTTTTTATGAATGAATGAATTTCTATTCCGGAGCAGTACATAATACAAAGCCGGTCACAGACGAAAAGTCCATATTTAAAGTAAATGGTAGTATATCCCAGAAGGAAAATAATAGAATAATATGTGCACCCACCCAGTGGAGGCAAAATAGAGCCTATGGCTAATTGTGGTAGGTATACGTCCGCAAATGAAAAAAGGGGTGCAACAGAAAATAGATGGTATAAAATGTAACATGAAAACACTTACCCAGCAGCAGGACATCTTCATGTGGGGCACTTGGTCAATTAACTGGGTTCAAGATGATGGGAGGAGAAATCCCGCGACTTTAGGGAAAAGTTGTAGAATAAGACATCTGCCCAAGTCATAGGGCGTTGTGGTGCCAGTTCCCAGGGGGTGCTCGCAGTCAGAGAACGGCCCTCCCCTTGAACTGGCGGTGGTGGGTGTGGAGGTCCCTCAGCAGGGTCCTCGTTGGGTTTGAACGTGGCTTGGGAATATGCAAGAAAATCGTAAAACCTTCCGCAAAGAGCCCCGTCCTTGCCCATTAGGTCTGCCGGTGAGAAGCCGCTCCACTGCGTGTGTCCTGCAGCAATGGTCCGAGCATCCTCAAATTGGGGGCAGTCGTAGACGAGGTGGTGCCACAAGCGGTTGGCAAAACCGCACTAGCAGCCAAGTTCATTGGGGGGTATGTCAGGTCGGAACCGTTTGGTGTAATCCGATGTGAAGGCGTGACCCACTGCAAGTCGAAGTGCAGTGGAGGTGGTGTGGCAGGAGATGTCAACTGTAGCTTCGTTGACTCCAAGCCAGAGTGGGTGGTTTTTGCCATCAGGGGGTCGTGTGAGAGCATACTCCCTGGCGAACGATGGTATGGGTTCAGCTCTACGTTTTTCAAGCCATTCTGCAGCCCATTGTGCAAAGGCGCGTTTCCGAGCCAAAGCCTTCTGCCGGGAAGGAGAATGGATGGCAGAGAGGGAGGCATGGGGGGCTATGGTACACGTGCTAAGAGCGGCACGGCGAGCAAGGATGACTTGATCCCAAGTCCTGACTGGGGGTGACCAAGTGAGCCAGATCTTGACGTCCCTATGCTGAGCGCAGAGTGCCATCAGTGCTTTATGAAATATAAGTACCGTTTCCTGATGATTTAAGGTACAAATTTTGGTGATGGTTTGGAGCGTGGACAGGTTCCCAGCCATTAAGTAAATGTGGGAGGGGGGTGCATGTTCTCTAAAGTAAAGTTCAACCCATTCGGCCGCTTTCACAAGTGCGAACAGGTCTACATCGAACTGGGTCACTTCCATCCCCAGGCACCATTTCTGGACCCGGTTTTGGAGCTTCCTGCCTTCACCTCTGATGGTGAGCACAGCTGCCGCGCCCACTACGACCAGGTCGTCGAACCGATCTTTGTTAGAGATTGTGGCAGCTGTCTGGATCATGACCCTCTCCATGTCCAAGGCTGACCACTCTTTGTAGAGCACCGCGACGTCTGCCTTCCGGTCTTTAGAGGTGGTAAACCCCTTGAATTTCACTGCCCCCTCCCAGTTGGGAACCTCCCAGGGGGGGACTGCTGTGATGTCAGTTTGCGGGCCCTGCACAGGGACTCACGCACCAAGTGCCTCCAAAACCGTGGGGCGCGGTGCACTCTTCCTCGGCCCAGAGTGTGGATGAACAAACACCGCCCCACCATCACTGGTGTGTGGGCTGCCCGAGGACTCCTCCAACCAGTCAGGTCCGAGTTGGCGCCTAAGCTGGGAGGTGGGGGGAATGCAGTACAACCTGAGGGCGGAAGTGTTTGTCAGTTTTTCCAAATATATCCTTGTTGAAACGTAATAAGTACATACGTATCTTATCTATAGCAGTTACGACATTACAGTAGTATCGTACATATGATTACCATATTAGGGTACTCCGTTATGCACAAAGTGGGCGCAACTCCAATATGGAGGGCGCAAGTCTTATCAGTATCACACATGGTGATATTGAAGACTTCTGGGGTGTTTCACATCAGGTGTCACTGAAAACGCGATATTGTGGACACCTTTACTCATCACTTATCGTGTAATGGACATGGTGGGACCATAGGGACCAGTTTTCATATAAATGAGGGGAGTAGAGCCCCTCTAAGAATACAAGTCGTTCACTCTACACACACTTGAGCTATCACTCTACAAACCTCTCTACTAGTCTCTTTACCTTAACAAGGTGAGACTTCGTAACACTGTTTGCTGCACTGGTTGCTGCGCAACAGGTTATGGGCCCTGCTACATGGGTGCCATTGCGTTCATTGCGAACGACGATGATTGTCGAGCTGTTTAACTACAGTTGCTGTTGTCGACAACACCATCGAGGCTACCCTTGGCAACCTAGCATTGTGTCCTACAGGGCACAATAAGTCCTCAGGGATTGCACCGATTCAGTCTCAGTAGTGTGAGATGGCCACGGGCACTTGAGGCAGTTTCCACCTCGCTAGACGAGGAGGAGACTGTGCTAGGCTCTTTTGACTCATACCAGTATTGTGAATAGCATGCTGATGTCTCATCAGCCTCACAGATACTATGACGTCCCAACTTAACACCTTTGTCACTGTCTTCAACGGTGAAGACTACGGCAGCTGTGTCATGGTTCGCCGTCGTTGACCATCGTAAGCGGGATGACGAGTCGCTCCCGAATCTTACTCATAAGCATGTTGTGGATTACTGATAGTATTACTGTATGATGACTGAAGTTGTGGTGTTAGTATTAGTGGACGTTACCAAGCATTAGTAGTAGTGGCTGTATCGCTGACGAAGGCGTACAGTCAAGATAGGATATAAGGTAGCTGTCAACTGATGTGGTCAACAGCTTGACTCTCTTGAACACCTTCAAATCTAGTCAGGTTCTCTTTCTCCACCCGCCTCTTGTCATCTCTCTTAGGAAGGCACTTTCAAGCGTCCTTGGAACAAGTCACACCTTCGTGTGTTGACACGCATGGCTAAGTCCTGTTACATTGTCATCGCGTGTAGGGCCTAAGTCAGGCCACGTCGATCATAACATTAGAGTCAAGCTCCTCTCACACACCGTGGCGCCAATCACAACCAAAGACGGTTGGGACTTCCAACCCTTTTTAGTCAATTCCAGGGAAAGGGACGCCCCTGCAAGATACGTCATCAATTGAGTCTGTTGGAGGACAGTACCAGACGACAGACGAAGTGGAACACTAGAACACTTCAATACCGGATACTACGCCGAAGCAGCCACAGCTCAACGATTTCACCCTATCATCTTTCATCACAGAAGGTGTTGTTGGGTGGAACTTAGGTGGAACCAAACTCAGGAATACTTTGAAGCAGCCAGACTGGCTGGTGACAATCTCAACTGCAATATTCTACTATCAGAAGCACGAGACATTGAAGAACAAGGAAGAATCGATGGAACAGCAGAGGAAGAAACATATTCGGAACCTCTATCCCCAGAGCTCCAACACAGGACACCAGCAAGGTCGGACACCAGCCATACGAGCGAACGAGTCCATACTCCATCAATAGAAAACGAGCCAGAAACCATCTATGTCCACAAAGAAGAACCCGCTGTCGAGGAAATCATCACTCAAACAGCTACGTTACACATCCCTGACCCAATTAGAATGGCCACTCAAACACAGGTTGAAGAACCAACCCCATTGGTCATCGACGAAAGGATGGGCCATGTTGTAAATATGGACCCAGAAGATCTACAAGCAGCACGACGAGCCATGGGCCCAGATGAACCAGATCAGCCAGGAGGATTCGACTTTGACTACAACGAACCACCTCCTCCACCATTCGAGCAACTCAACAGAGCATACAGACAACAAAATCAAGGAGGCCCTCCACCGCTGAGAGGACCACCGGGAGGACCGCCAGGAGGACCACCACCCATGGGTGGAGGAGGACCACCGCCACTAGGAGGAGGAGGACCACAAGGAGGAGGTAACGTTATGGACAAATTCATAGGAAATCCTCCAAGCTTGTTCAGTGGGGACAGGTCAAAGGTCGAGGGATTCATCCTTCAATGGGAAATCTATGCAGGGGTCAACGCAAGCCACTCGGCAATGAGGAATAAATATCAAAAAGCTATGTTATTCCTCACCTACGTTCAAGGAGATCTGGTTAACGCCTGGGTCATGTCAGCCAACCAATGGTTGGTAAGGGAAGTGTCCAGGGGTGTTAGCCAGTTCGACAACAGGCTGTGGAACAATATTCTGCAGGCCTTTTGGTGACAGTTTGCCGATGTACTCAGCAAGGAATGAGCCCAAGCCCAACTGGATGCAGGAATTAGGATGAAGGAAGGAAAAATCGACGATTATATCGCGTTGTTTGAACAACTCGTTCGCTACGCAGGATACGACATCAACGCCGAGCAGACCTTAAAGTATTTCATAAAGGGACTGCCCAGAACGCTTTATGAAGCAATGTACCAACACGACGACCCCAGAACTTACGAGGATTGGAGAGCATCAGCCCTCAAAAGACAACAAAAGTGGATCCACATGCAGATGGTGTGCGGAAACCTAGACATGTTTAAAGGATCCACTAACAGGAATCAATCAGGAGCGCTGGCAAAGCTGCTCGCCCCACTACCACATCCCGACGCAATGGACACATTGGCAGATCGAGTTAGAGGAAGACTCGCAGGAGCAGAAGACATTACCAATGCTCCACGACCTCCCTTCCCACCAAGAGGAGGGTATCTTCAAAGGCAGCGAGGAAACCGGTCGGACTTCAGTCAGACCCGCTGCTACAACAGTGACAAGATGGGGCACATCAGCCGAGACTGTCGCCAACCACGACGAAACAAACGCCAACAGATCAGGAGTACCGAAGAAAAACCAAGGACTGACGAAGACAAAGCAGAAGACTGGCTGAGAGGAGTCGCCAGCGAAGGAGACGACGTGAAGGACCTCATCCTACAGAAATTGATGGGGACGGATTTTTCAGAAGCCTGAACCCGACGGCCTGGGTGAGGGCACTTCGTTGTAACTCAGTGTACATTATGCACTACCGTTCTATGCGAATTCCAGTTCAACTACACACGCGTTACAACACGGCCGAGATAAAAGCACTAGTGGACTCAGGAGCCACTGATAACTTTGTGAGTGAAAGCTTTCTCCAGCGAATGAAGATAAAAACACGGTTGTTAGACACGCCCAAACGAATCTACAATATCGACGACACAGCAAACAAGGCTGGGTACATAACTCAATACGTCATTCTCTGAGTCAATGTCAACGGAAATGACAAAGAAATGAGGTTCCTGGTCACTAACATAGGAAAAGAGGACATACTGTTTGGGTATCTGTGGCTGGCAGCCTACAAACCACAGTTCGACTGGAAAAGAGGAACAATCAATCGGGCGCTCCTTCCAGTTACAATCAAAACTGTCAATATAACCGACAGAAGGGACGTACTGGCCCATCTACTAACAAAATCAAAGGACCACATCATTAAACAACTAAAGGAGGAAGAGACACGAGGATGAAGAGTAATGATCCCTGCGTCGAACACACTATCGCAACCAAACCAAAAAAGGAGGAAAGTGTCATGCTACCTCCGCAATACGAAGCATTCCGCAAGGTATTTGACGAAGAAGCATCAACAAGGCTGCCTGAAAGACGACCTTGTGATCACGCAATCACACTCCAACCTAACGCCCCGACATCGATCACATGTCAGCTTTATCCTATGACCCAGACAGAAGATGAAGCCCTGGATGCCTTCATCGACGAACATCTCAAAAAGGGGTATATTTGACCCTCGCAATCGCCCTACGCATCCTCCTTCTTCTTTATTAAGAAAAAGGATGGGAAGCTTCGTCCAGTCCAAGACTATCATGCGATAAATCGGTGGACGGTACGGAACCAATACCCGCTTCCACTGATAACAGATTTAATGCGCGATCTTGGAGGAGCGGTCATATTTTCAAAGTTCGACGTCAGACAGGGGTATAATAATATCCAAATCAAAGAAGGCGACGAACACAAAGCAGCGTTTAAGACGTGAAGGGGACTCTTTGAACCAACAGTCATGTATTTTGGCCTTTGCAACTCACCCGCAACCTTCCAGGCATTTATGAATGAAATATACCAACCCGTCATCGCCAAATTTGCAACGGAAGGCACACATATACGAATTTACATGGACGACATCACCGTCGCCACCGATGACTGCGGTACCTTCCAACGAACGAACGAGGCCACACATCCGCTGTTTCAGCTGTTCTCGCAGTCGCGGCCGCCCACGATCTCTACTTCAAGTTATCGAAATGCGCATTCCACGTCCCATCCATTGATTACCTGGGGGTAATCCTTGAAAAGGGGATGACGTGCATGGATCCGGCAAAGGTCTCGGGTGTCCGCACGTTGCCAACACCAGCAAAGGTCAAAGACGTACGCAGCTTTTTAGGTTTTTGCAACTTTTACCATCCCTTTATTCGAGGATTCGCCAATATCGCCAAGCCAATGAATGAGCTAACAAGGAAGGATGTCGAATGGCATTGGGGACCAGCCCAACAAACTGCCTTCAAGACACTCAAGAACCGCATCACAAGCAATCCGGTCCTCGCTCACCCAAATCCAAAAGAACAGTACGACCTCGAAGTAGACGCATCAGGATTCGCTGTTGGGGCAGTCCTCATGCAGAAGGGATCTGATGGCAAGAACACCCGATAGCCTTCTATTTGGCCACCCTCAACGAGGCCGAACGAAACTACGACATATACAACCTGGAGCTATTAGCCATCGTGAAAGCGCTGCGAAACTGGAGATACTATTGGTGGGGTCGCTGCATAAGGTCAGGGTATTCTCAGACCATATGAACCTACAATACTGGCGAGACCCACAGAAGATCAGTCGAAGAGTAGCTCGAGAAGTACTGGAGTTGGAAGAGTACGACATCGAGATACACCACCTCAAAGGACGAGCCAACGGTAGGGCAGATGCGTTGTCCAGAAGACCAGACTACGACACTGGAGAAAACAACAACGACCGAGTCACAGTACTACCAAACAAAATATTCATACGAACAGTAGCAGGGATTACACCAACCCCCATTGAACAAGAAGAAACTCGAATCAAAGCATGGGTGAGCCCCCATGAACTCAAGAAGATAGACGGTGTATGGTTCAAGAATGGAAGAGTGGTGGTTACCACCAAAAAGGACGAAGAGCTAAGGGAAGTCATAAAACAATACCATGACGCATTAACAGCGGGTCACCCAGGAATAGCAAAAACACAAGAATTGCTAGCTCGACACTACTGGTGGCCAAACATGAAGGCCGATGTCATGAACTACGTTCAAGGATGCGCGGAGTGTCAACGACACAAGGTCAACACTCGCCCCACCAAAGCACCATTCGAACCCATCTACCCCCGACTGGGAGCCACACCATTTGAAGTCGTCGCGGTAGACTTCATAACTAAGTTGCCCCCATCAGACGGATATGACTCGATTCTGACGATCACAGACCATGACTGTTCCAAGGCATCGATATTCCTACCCTGCCGAGAATCAATGTCAGGAGAAGAAACTGCAATGTTGTACAGTGCTGGACAGTCAAACTCGACAAATTTTATTGACATTTTTGTATGACTTCGAAAATGCCTGGAATGGATGCTAAAGTGATTAGAGATACTGTAGTTATTATCCTGAATGGTCTCGTGCTTTGGTTCTCTCAAAAAATTCAAGTTTTTAAAATTATACCCTGAAAAGTTGGCCACCCCGAAAATTTAGTGCCAGGCACTCGAAATTAGGCTCAATCGATTTGTTTCATTTATCTGAGTGTGATGGTCACACTCCTGTGGCACCAAAAGTACCCAGAAAAATCATACAGCCGTGGGAAGTCCTGATTTTGAGCCAGCATGTGACTTGACATACCAAGCATTGTCGATATAACTGTCGAAGATCCCGCCCTTTGGGACTTGCAATCAATATTATTGGGTTGAAAAGGTGTGCTGCAGTAAACCTGCCACATTCACAGGTCACCATGGTAAGTTAAGAGTAAATGTTGACATGCCAAAACATCCTGAGGTGCAATGCACAAGGCAAAGCATCACAATTAATTACGCAGGCCTCTGCACGGCACAAAACCTCGTACAGATGCGTGTAATATTAATAAATATGAGTGTCTAAAATTTCTAAGGCCGCGTGCAGATGCAGCATTCCAGGTAATGCGGAAACTGGGTTGCTCTGGCTAAGTGTTGATGAGTGGCACAAGGGATTGTGCCAAGAATTGTGCACACTTCTGCACAATATGAAACTTGGAATAATGGTCCGCCTTTAATGGTAGCAACTATCACTGGAGTTACTAAGGGCGCACAAAAGTGCAGAAGGCTGAAGGACACAGGTAATGAGGTGCACTGAACGATACTAAGACAAAGAAGCCAGGGAAGTATTCACTATTGCCAAAGGTTGGTAAATACAAGGAAAAAGGGTTTGTGGGTCTGGGATACCCTTGGTTGAGTGGGAGGATCAGAAGCAATCCTAGTAAAGCCTCAGAATGAGCGTAAAGAACGGGAAATACTGCCAAATCTGGGGTTAGGCACTGAAATTTTAGGTCAAAAAAGTTGGCCACCCTTAAAAAGTCATGGGAAAAACCCCCAAGTACGTTTTTAGATGTATTTTGCCATTCTGAACACAATGGCAGCATTAAAATTTTACAAAAATTGCTGTGGGAGCAACTACCAAATTTGTCGAGTTTGACTGTCCAGCACTGTACGCTCAGAAAGTACTCCCGCGGTTTGGACTCCCAAACAAGATAATCAGCGATCGAGACCCTCGTTTCGTGGCAAAGTTCATGAGAGAACTATGCAAAACCCTTCAGATTCAGCAAAACATATCGACCGCTTACCACCCGAGGACAGACGGACAGTCGGAATGCACCAATCAGTGGTTGGAACAATATCTCCGACTATGGACAAACGAGAAACAAGATAACTGGGCCGCACAACTACCTCTAGCGGAGTTCGCTCATAACAATACGATAAGCAGCACCACGAAACAGACCCCGTTTTTCACGCTAATGGGGTACCACCCTAGAGATAAATGGGCGCCAGGGATGATCAATTTGCCCAGCGTTTCTACCAGGTTGGAACAATTGATGGAAGCCCGTCGGAGCACGCAGGAGAACATGATAAAGGCCCAGAAGTCGTGGATCAAACATAAGGACACGCCCAGATACGCCCTAGGGGACCAAGTATGGTTAGATGGGCGCAACCTGCAAACCAATCAACCAACTCCCAAGCTGGCGCCCAGGAGACAGGGTCCGTTTGAGGTCGTACAGGTGATGTCCCCTGTGAATTACCGGCTCAAATTACCCCCACAGTGGAAAATACATGACGTATTTCACACAGATCTGCTGACACCTTACAAAGAAACACGCATGCACGGCGTAAACTACCTACGCCCACCACCTGAATTGGTTGAAGGCGTGGAAGAATACGAGGTCGAAAAGGTGATAGACTCCAGGAGGTCAGGTCGAGGGTGCAAACTTCAATACCTCATCAAATGGAAGGGGTACGCGGATTCGGAAAACCAGTGGGTCCCGTGGAACGACATCCATGCGGAGAAAGAGATAAGGAAGTTCGCATGCTCGAACCCGAAGGCTGAAACTCACATAAAAGCAGCCTCGACAGTATCGGAGACACTATCACCCCACTCATTATCCAACTCAATGGCTCATGTCCCTCTCACCATTGTCAACATTGACGAGATCACCATCCCCCATGTCGACACCCTCAACACTTACGACGGCAACAACAACATTGATGACCAGTTCTGCTCGGCCATTGAACACGTCAGAGCCACTGCCGAACAAGACCAAGCCGCCCGAGACCTGGCCGAGGCTCGCAGGCGATTCCCCACACCCGCAAGCGGAAGAGTGGAAGAAGATGAGGAGGGAGTACGGCCTATTGAAGGAGGTGATGTCCGCATGGAGGACGGATCAGGTAGTGAAGAGGACGGCAGCGGAGAGGAGGATGAGACTACACCTGCTAACGAGGCGAGTTTCAACCAGTCCGCCACCTCTCTCACTACCACCGTCGTCGGTAGCATCAACTCCTCCGCCGCTTCACTCACCACTACCATCGTCGACGCCACCGACAGCGAAGATGAGGACGACAGTAGTGATGAGTCCTATCACGCCGCCAGGGTTATCTGCATCCAGTGCGAGAACCCCCCAAACTACTGCCACTGCGCTCCCGTACCTGTACCTTTCCAAGTCCGCACCCTTACCAGCGAAGCCGACGATGACGAAGGCCGACCACCTCCAGTTGCTGTTATCTACGGAGCAACGGCGACCCAGGGGTACGAGGCACGCGGGCTCCCACCCTATGAAGCCAACCGGGATCCATCGCCCGTTGCTACGCGCCGAACGCATGCGACGCGGCTCCCTCTCCGTGCCATATCGCCTACTCCCGGAGGGTTCATCCTCAACAATGGGATGAACTGGGTCCCGATGGTCATCGAACATGAGGGACGAAGAATCCCAGCCAAGTACGTGCGTGTCCGGATGCTAGACAACCCTGAAGTATTCGCGACGATGGGGAAGTATTCCCCCATCTACCGAGCGGACATCCACGCCGAACCTTGCCAAGACATGGGTCCTGCAGCTGAGTACACCCGTGAAGAGCTTGGTTATTTCCGCACTGACTTCCGTGGAAAGCGACAGGTAGACGAGGCTCTTGCCCGGTTGGGGGATATCTCCCTCCAAGCCGAGGTAAGACGCTACCGCACGTCCATGGAAGTCGTAGCCGAGCTCGAGCAGGCCATCAAGAAGTTGGAGGACGATATCTTCGTCCATATCAACCGGGCCATGCATTCGTCAAGGAGGCTGGGGCGCGCTCACGCCCTCAGAAGGGTGCGCGACGAACACGAGACCGACGTCGGACTCACTACGGTGACTAGTTGGGTTGTGGAGCATGGGCGCTCACCCTTGTAAAGGGGGTGATGTCATGGTTCGCCGTCGTTGACCATCGTAAGCAGGATGACGAGTCGCTCCCGAATCTTACTCATAAGCATGTTGTGGATTACTGATAGTATTACTGTACGATGACTGAAGTTGTGGTGTTAGTATTAGTGGACGTTACCAAGCATTAGTAGTAGTGGCTGTATCGCTGACGAAGGCGTACAGTCAAGATAGGATATAAAGTAGCTGTCGACTGATGTGGTCGACAGCTTGACTCTTTTGAACACCTTCGAATCTAGTCGGGTTCTCTTTCTCCACCCGCCTCTTGTCATCTCTCTTAGGAAGGTGCTTTCAAGCGTCCTTGGAACAAGTCACACCTTCGTGTGTTGACACGCATGGCTAAGTCCCGTTACGTTGTCATCGCGTGTAGGGCCTAAGTCAGGCCACGTCGATCATAACAAGCTGGGCACGTGCGATGAAAGCCTACCTTATGGCGCAAGGCCTTTGGGGCTTTATTGACAGCACTCACTCTGCTCCTTCACTTCCTACCAAACCTGTGGAGCCAAAAGCACTTGCTGCTTCCGCTTCGCAGAATGAGCAGGATGCTTACGATGCTCAGATGGCTTTGTACAAGAAAGAAGCTGAGCAGTATACTGAAGATGTGGATGAGTATAAGACTGCCATCCTTTGATGGCAGGACAGGAATGCGATGGTGGTTGGAACTATAACCCTCCGTCTCTCCACTGCGATTCAGCAGAATTTTGCGATAAATGACCATGCGGATGACCTTTGGCAAAACCTCGCTGATGCCTACTCACTTCCCTTCGTCCCTAGTATCTACAAGGACTTTAAGGAGGTGATTAGCATTTGGTTTAATCCGAATCAGCATCCTGGTGCTGTCTTTGACAAGATGGCTGCCGCCATTGGACGTCTTGCTGAAGTCAAAATGGGCTTTGGTCTATCCTCGCGAAACATGGAGCTTGACCCCCTCTTACAAGCTATGATTCTCATGGCTAACTTTCCGTCTAAATGGGAACACCTCATTCCCATTATCCTCTCATCTACCTGGCTTGACCAACTCTCATTGATCGATGTCCGGACAACTGTCATTAACCACTATGAGACGGAAGCTAACCGAGGACGGGTCAAGAGTGGGCTATCTGCCCAGAAGATCTCTGCCGTGAAGCGCAAGCGTGACAACCCTCGTTTTTCAAAGCAGGGTGGTCAGCTGCAGCCTTCATCGTCTACCACACCTACAAACCAGCAGTGGTCTAACAACCAGCGCGGTACTAGAGGTGCAGGACGAGGCAAGTTCGTCAAGGGCAAGGGACGTGGTCAACCTCAAGGCCACTCTCACATCGCATCCGTCGTCGCACTCCCATCTCCCACTTCATCTACTATAGCCCATATCTGGCATTCATCTCTTACCACTCGCACTGTCTCCAAGTCCCCTCCTACTACTAGGACTCCGGGCATCTACCCCTCTGTCAATAACGCACTTACACTCGCTGAGCATTTGGAAGTCCCTGCAACTATCCAAACGACGAAGACGCTTGAGCAGTGCTTCTCTGATTTCGATCAAGAAGTACACACTCATTCCAACTGGAACTACGATGAGGAGTATGACTCTGAAATCGATGTGGACATGTCGCAGCCAGGTCCTTCCAATCATACGGAAGACTTTGAGCGCACAACTACCTACAGTGAGTCAGAATTGGCCTCCGTATTCAATAACATGTCAATGGACTCACATGATTCTAATAAAGAAAATCGTGCTCCAACTCCTGAGTACCAGGACCTGACGATGATCGAACCAGGGTATGTCCCTTCTGATCTCCCTCCTATTACCATCCCTGCGATCATCCATGGAAAGATGTATCATCTTCATTCCAAGGATGCAAATGGAAAAATGATATATAAACAATCTATTAGAGCTCGTAGTTCATATGAACTGATGGATATCATTTATAGGCAGAATCAGGACTTCCTGCGAGTGCAGGAACAAAGGGAGATTGAGTTGCTAAACGAGAATTATTCTCGTGCACCAACCCCTGGATTACCCCATGAGGAATCCATGCCTGATATGCATGATGTGGAGTGGACAGGGGAACATGTAGCGGGGGTAGAAGCTCGTAACAGAGTGCCCAAGCCTGATCTTTCAGCTTGGGACCCGATGATGAACAGCAAGGACACCATTTCCCTTGATTGGGGAACAGATGAAGAAAGGTACGCCTTTCTCACACAGCACTTATACAATGCTGACAATCAGACAGCCTTGGACCTCTTACTAAAAAGTATAAGGATACCAAGTTGTAAAAATAAAAATGTACCGTCTGTAGTGTCTCCATTGTACAGTATGAATATCGGTGCGCTTGATATTTTGAAATGCGAGCATGGTCAATATTTCACACAGTGTGCTAAGTGTTGAGAGAAGTTAGCTCCATGTGGCTATTAGACTTGGGAGCTTCGGCACACTTCACTAATAAAATTAGTGACTTCATTGAGTACGAGCCAGCAGAAGAATCTGACCAGATACCGGTTAGAACTGCATCTAATACTATCTATGTAGAAGGATCTGGAACAGTGCTTCTAAAGCACTACATAAATGACGCTTTAGTAACTACTAGAGTTCATCCAGTCCTCTACATACCTAAAATGACAATGTGGTTGCTTTCTATGGGAGCATTCTTACAACAAGGTATGCGTGTAATGGGCAACGCACAACATATTACCTTATACCATAAAGTACAATCATTTGTCCAATGTAAACCCATTTTAAGTGGACATCCATTATATTGGCTAGATGCACAATCTATTGAAGTAGAAGCACAGTCAGCAGAAATGCCACTGATCTACAAAGTAGATTACGATCTTATGCATCGTCGCCTTGGACACCCATCCAAAGAGGTTCTAAGACATGCTAAGGATTATACAAAGGGTTTTCCTGAAGGAATTACAATTCCTACCACTGATGGTATTTGTCCAGGATGTGCGCAAGGCAAAATGCCTGCAGCATCTCATCCACCATCTGATACTAGGGCTAAAGCTCCTTTTAGTCGCGTTCATTCCGACCTAAAAAGCTTCCCTATACCGTCATACCATAAATATAAGTATTTTATTGTCTTCCTAGACGATTATACTTCATATGCATGGGTATCACTCTTACGCGACAAAGCTTCGGCAATTGGCACTTTAAAACAATGGTTAGCGTTAATTAAAAATCAATTTAACACTACCATAAAAGAGTGGATGTCCGATGCCGGCAGTGAATACAAATCAGATGTGTTCCTTAAAACTTTAAAGGATGATGGCATTACAGTGCTACAAAGTGTACCTCACACACCACAACAAAATGGATGTGCTGAACGCTTTATGTGCACTATAATGGACAAAGCACAGTCAATGCGACTTGATGCTTGTATACCACAATCTTGGTGGGAATTTGCAGTATTACATGCTGTACATTGTTATAATAGAACACCTATGAGTCACCTTAAATGGCAAACACCATATTTTCTATTAAATGATGAAATTCCAGACATTTCACATCTCAGAGTGTTTGGATGCAGTGTTTATGTGCACATCCCAGAAGCTTGGCGTATAAACAAATTATCCCCCAAAAGCGAGCTTATGATCTACTTAGGTAGACCTTCTGGAATGAAAGGTGATGCCTTCATGCATCACCATAATACCGTATTCTATTTGGACAAAGCTCTGTTTGATGAAATGTTATTTCCTAATTGTACTACCGGACGAAAAGACAGTAGAACAAGGGGAACAACCCAATTGAATAAATCACCATCTACTCAACCACCCATTGATGCGTCTGAAGACACCACTCCTGGTGATCTTGACTCACCACTTCCCAAGCTTCTCAAAGGGAGACACGCTTGACAACCCGACGGGGTTGATCAGGTTCCAGATGAACCTGAACCTGCTGTTCAGCCTGATGAGCTGCAAGCTCTGCCTCCTGTACCAGATCCTGTACCTCCTCCATTTGAGCCGAGGCGATCTGGATGTTTGAGGAAAACAACTACTCTTCCTGAAAATGTCTATGGAGATAAACCTCCTAGTAAAACACTAGCAGACATTGAGCGAAGTCATACTTGGCGAAAACTGGTTACGAACCAGCCGGGTAGCTCTCGGCAGCATTCACGCCAAGATCAGCCAATTCCAGGAGGAATTCCTGAGCAAATCGAGCCTGATCCTCCAAGTACAAAGAGTGACTCTTCGCACGACTCAGAGGATGAAGTAGATCAGCAATTGCTGACCCGCCTTGCTCAGGAAGGGGGAGTCAAATTCCTAGATCTATTGCTTGCCAAAGCAATTTCACCACTAGATCTGGAATCACCTGATACCTCCAATATACGTGAATGGACCTTTAGGGACATTCTAAAAATGCCAAGTGATATACAGGAGGAGTGGCGTAAAGCATGTCGTGAAGAGTTAGAGTCTCTTCGCAAACACAAAGTCTTTGAACTAGTTGACCCGCCAAAAGGCAGAAAGGTCATCAGAAATCGATGGGTATTTGACTCTTAAAGTCAGATGGCCAGAAGAAAGCCAGGCTTTAGCCAAAGGCTTCTCTCAGGTTGAAGGCATTGATTATGATAAAATATTCTCACCCGTGGTACAGTTTGAGACTGTTCGGAGGATGTTAGCGCTTGCAGCGTTAAAAGATTGGCACATCTCCGGATTAGACGTCAAAACAGCCTTCCTATATGGTGAACTCGACGAGGAACTATATATGGAACAACCTGAAAGGTTTAAAAACCCTTGCCAGAAAAATAAAGTGATGCGTTTAAAGTGTGCCATATATGGACTAAAACAAGCTGCTTTAGCATGGTGGAAAGCGCTTGATAAATCCATGGCTACGTTAGGATGCACACGTTTGCTATCAGACTCAGGTTTATTTGTTAATGCAGATAAAACCATTGTAGTGATAGTATATGTCGATGATGTTCTAATCCTTGGAAAGAACAAATCAGACATTAGTTCTCTAAAAGAACTCTTTATGAAAATCTGGGAATGTCATGACCTTGGTGATATCCAAGAGTTCTTACACATGCGCATTATTAAATCCAAGGGTCGAATCCTTGTTGATCAAGTAGATTATCTACACAAAGTGCTGCAGCGTTTTAAACTCACGAACGTGAAAACGGTCCCCACACCGCTACCTGAAGGGTATCAACCAGTACCCAATAAAGGTTCACCAGACCCAGAAATTCGCGCGTCATTCCAACAAGTAATAGGATTACTCCTATATATAATGATTGGAACTCGACCAGACATTGCCTATGCAGTGACTAAACTCACGCAGTATGCTGCAAACCCCACACAAGACCATTTGAATAGGGCATTATAAATTTGCCGCTATCTCATTGGTACTTCTAGTTACACTTTAGTCTATGATGGCAAAAGTGATGGGGGTTTATTAGCATATGTGGACTCTGATTGGGCTTCTGACCCAACAACAAGAAAGTCAACTACAGACTACTTAGTTAAATTAGCTAATGGAGTATTTTGTTGGAATTCTAGAGCGCAGAAGTCAATTGCACTGTCTTCCACAGAAGCAGAATACATGTCTATATCAGATACGAGTAGACAATTGGTCTGGATTAGATCTCTCTTTGAAGAGATTGGAATATCCTTAGAACCAATTCCATTATGCAGAGATAATCAAGGCTCCATATTCCTTGCTTCTAATCCTGTACAGGAAAAGCAAATAAAACATATAGACCTATGCTACCACTACATTCGCAAGGTCATTCGCTTAAAGAAGATTGAACTATTGTTCATAGAAGGAGCCGAGAACCCCGCCAATTTATTTACTAAGAATCTGGGACGCATAAAGTTTCTGAAATTTAGGGAACAACTAGGACTTGAGTTTTACTCATCCTAGAAAGAGAACGAAATTGTTGCATAGATCTCAGAAGAGCCTGACATTCAGATGGCATACCTATGCATCTGAGTCAGACCCAATTATCTTAGAAGATGTGTCGAGTAATGCCTTTGCGTGGCACACTCACAGAGAAGTGGAAAAGATTGAGCTTTACCAAAAGTTCAACCTTAGTCCCAATCTTCTTCACGTGACTCTTTCTCTCTCAATACCGATGACATGATGAAGCTATAAGCTTCATGTGCAAAGTGAATCTTTGAGTAATACATGAATGATCCTTTGATTGCTGTTATCAATAATCTCTACTGTACTATATTACATTGCTCAGTACATACATGGTATACTTAGCATGGGGGAGTGTTGAAACGTAATAAGTAGATACATATCTTATCTATAGCAGTTACGACATTACAGTAGTATCGTACATATGATTACCATATTAGGGTACTCCGTTATGCACAAAGTGGGCGCAACTCCAATATGGAGGGCGCAAGTCTTATCAGTATCACACGTGGTGATATTGAAGACTTCTGGGGTGTTTCACATCAGGTGTCACTGAAAACACGATATTGTGGACACCTTTACTCATCACTTATCGTGTAATGGACATGGTGGGACCATAGGGACCAGTTTTCATATAAATGAGGGGAGTAGAGCCCCTCTAAGAATACAAGTCGTTCACTCTACGCACACTTGAGCTATCACTCTACAAACCTCTCTACTAGTCTCTTTACCTTAACAAGGTGAGACTTCATAACACTGTTTGCTGCGCAACAATCCTTGCAGGTAGCACCCTGGTCAACTCGTGAAGAGCCTCCCTGGGTGCCGTCCTGAAGGCTCCCGATATCACCTTTACGCCATCATTGAAGACAGCTTGCACCTTCTTGATGAGCCCTACTTTATTTCGGGCAGTGATCCACAGTTGGCAGCCGTAGGACAGTACCGGCAGGCAAACAGCATTAAACACCAATCGCCATTTGGCCATGGAAAGCCCCCGGTGTGTGTTCCCTAGCACCGACAGAGCTTTTAGACTCACCCGCACACGGTTGCACATGATATTGATGTGCTCATTCTAGATCAGCCTGTGGTTCACAAAGAACCCCAGGTATTGTACTAGAGCTTTCACCTCGACCCAGTAAGTGTTCAGGGCTCCAGTACTTCCCCCTTTCAGGGTTCGCTGATTGCCTTTGGGGTGCTCACTGGGCCTCCTCAACTTAGAACGACGTCGCGACTTGGGTTTGGGATGGGGGCACACTGGCTGTGGAGCCGGGCCCTTAGCCAACCCATCCAGAGGTTGCTGTTGTTCGTCTGCTCCCTTGTGAATGTGGAGCTCCAAGCCGTTTGGCACGTCCTCACTGTCAAGCTGGGACAACCTAGGCCTGCAAAAGAAGATTAGTTCGGTTTTGTCCGGCTCAATGGCCAGACCGTTGTGACAAAGCCACTCATCGCAAATACTATACCCTGTGCGGAGGGCGTCCTTGACCATGTTCCAGTCTCGACCCTGCACAGAGAGGAGTCCGTCATTGACATACATGGCAAAGGTGCAGCCCCTGTGGGCACTCAACTTCTCCATGAGCGGAGCAGTGTAGATGACAGAGAGGATGGGAGAGACTGGGGATCCTTGAGGGGTACCCTTAGCCTGTTCCTGCTCGTCCGCCAGCCAATGATCAGCCATGACTTCCATCATTGATGGGTCAGCCAACAGTAAGATTCCCTCATCATTCATGGACTAACCGACGTCGGCTGATGGGCAAGATTCTTCTGAAGTTCATGGGCCAACCAACATCGGCTCGGAACATTTTGTTCTGCCACAGTTTTGGCTAGCGTAGACTAATATAAAGATTTGAAAACTGGGGATTTGCATGATATGACCCGAACTGAGGACTGGAAAATGGGTTCTCTACATCCGCATCCCACCTGAGAGAGTTTGCGGGTTGTGCCGCATCACCCATCCGGATAGTAGCAGTGACACTCTATTCAAATATAGTTTCCACCTCCTACCCAAACTAAACCACAGTTCCGGGGATTCATCCGAGAGATAAATGGCGGATGGTCACGCAATGTGATCTGGAAAGCCACCCGATGACGTTGACCGAATGACAGCCCGAGCATTCATCCGGGCAACACAGCTTCGGGCAAGCGTGCATGTTGTAGATAGCCACCCGATGGCATAGACATAAATACCTGTCAGTATGATCTTCTGGAAAGCTTTTTTGGGGTGAATATGCGAAGATATCTGAACGTTCACCCAGTACCATCCACCCAAACATCTGCCCAAGCATCCAATGGCCCAACCAAGTTCAGGCGAATGTGTAAAACAATCTGAACGGCGATCTGATCACATGTTGAAGCATGTATCTGACCATGCATCTGAGTAACCACATCGGGTGAATATGCGACGCGATCATGACAGGCACGAGACCACCCCCACCCTAACGCCTGTCTGGGCATCCATTCAAGAAATTCATTTCTGGCGAGCAACATAACATGCTAAACAAGTATTCAAAGCCGGAGCACACATCCGAGCATCTATTCAGGCACTCAATGTCCGGTGAATTTACGAATAGATCCGGACAACAATTTAATAATGTTGATCTGAACACTGGTCCACACATACACTCAAGGAACCATGTTCGGGTATGACATGATCTGGACGGCCAGTCTATTACCTCAACACAAATACTCATCTGAGCAACTCATTTGAAGTGACTGTAAGAGGCGATGTGGATACCCACCCAAATATGGAAACCCGAACATCCGTCGGAGCATCCACCCATGGGATCAATCAGAGTCGAGTGAATGTGTGAGTGGACATTCTGGTTTCATCATCAGGTGGACATCGACGGATTAATGCTTCGCCGGATGGTCAGTATTCGGTCGAGTGGTTGTATTCGGATAGCTGTAAAGTTGGTTCTTCATATTTACCCATAGTCATGTTGCCTAATAGATCCACGGATGGATATCCGGGAGTTTGCTCAGGTCGAAGGTATCAGGTGAGTGTCCGGACTCTCTTAAGATATTCACCCGACAGGATTATCTTCGGATGTGAGTTAATATAGATGTTCGGGTGTGAACGTTAATATCGCTTTGCATATTCACCCGAAATGTGTCACCCAGATATTCACTCTTTATACTCACCCAAAGTAAGTTTGATGGACCAATCCTCGGATGGATGTATGGGAATTTGTTCGGGTTGAAGGCATCGGGTGAGTATCCAGATAATAGTACATATTCACCCGACATCGGTATCCAGGAATAATAATCGGATGGATGGTTTAATAAATGTTCAGGTGGATGCTCGGGCATACACCCTATGAGGAAAGTCAATAGTGCTTCGCATAATCATCTGAATGAGTTTCCCGGATGAATCCTTGGGTAAATATTCAGGTAAACGCCTTTCGTACATTGCCCCAAACATAGCTGCCCGGGTGAGTCGTCATTCGGACCGTGTTCTTCGCGTGGCTGTTGAGACTGTTACCCATATTCACCTGAAGTCTGTTACCCGGATAGATGCTTCAACGGGTGCTTGGGTTGAGCTCATTGGTCGATGTCCTAATAATGTTAGCATGTAACCTGGTCGTCAGATGAACATAACCATCTACCTAGGCATTCATCTGACAGTAGAAGGTCTGGTCGAAGCAATTATATTGCTCTCCATATCGGATTTGTCACTCAATATAACTGTATGTCAGCCTAGCTTAATGCCTAAATTGATATTTCGAGGCTCAGGCACAATACCTGATGTGATCCCGGGCACAGGTTATCGTTGCAATTGGAAGCATTGGGGGCCATTTTTATACGGAATAACTTGTGCAGACAATGCATTGAGCCTAGGCTATCGGTGTCATGATACCTGACTTTAAACGCAACCTGATAGTAATACACGATCAATGATATTGACTCCATAGTGGAACACATGAATTCATGCAGGGTAGTATGCATATTCCAGAACTCTAACACCTTCCTGCGCCTCTACCAGTGTCTTTTTCTCTGAGGACGGACATTGTTAGCACTAAGAAGTATGCATATGTAACATAATATACTTGCCTAGCCCTCTCTGTCAACCTGACCGATCGCCCGCTTTTTCTGATCGGCTGTACAGCCCCCACATGTACATTCCGAATCAAATCAGACTGAGTATGTCTATCCGAACCCTTCTCAACGAATAATGTCTTTGGACGCTGTTGCTGGCCATGCCCCGACTCTACAGATTGCAATGAACATATAGGTCATACAACGCGGGTGTAATGTGCTCACCGAGTGTGCCTACGTCCACTGTAGATCTCCCAGCAGTGGTGAGAGCATCTGAGGTCGCCCCATTTATATGACGTGCTATGGAGCCTGTAAGTGTAGTGTGAGAGTTTCAAAACATTAACTGACTTACACGAATGTCGAGAGTACTCCTGTACACTTGGATGGTATTGCCCTGGTTCGTCAGAGGCAAAGGGAGATAGCTCATTCTGATGCTGTCTCTGGCGCAGCAATGGAGCAGCTGCAACTGAGTCGTTAGTGACCGAATCACTCTCCATACTATCTTGCGAGATCTTCCGAAGTTCCTCTGCAAAGTCCTCCTCATTAGAATGATCGTCGGACGATGTCTTTCCAGGATCAGTTTCGGACGAGGATCCGTGACTACCGCTGGAGGAATCTTTCTCAGGTGATGATGATGTATTCCCTCTCTCTTGAGGGATCCGGATATACTCCGAACACAGCTGACCACCTTCGAAAACCTCACACGATGGGTTCCAAAGGAGTGGAGATATCCCAGAATCCTCACGCTGCCTCCAATGATCCAGCAATTGAAAGACCTGTGCCACCCGAAGCTTTGATGGGTCAGCCCACATAAAACCCTCCAGATGGCAGTCGACTACTATCCATGAGTCCGGGTCATCGGCCAACTTAGACCATGAGATGGTGGCATTTTTCTTTCCGGATGCATACCCTGTGTAAAATGCATGATTAACGTATTGTCATATCAATGCCCGCACTCACGTATGTGGGCCATGCAATAATGCCGTAGCGCAGTCTGGATGGTCTTAGTTTGATATCCGTCGGCTATGGACACGGATGGAATGTTCAGCTTGCCATTTGCATTTGTTATGATGGTAATCGGGTTTTTGTTCATTTTAGACCTCTCGAACAGGCTTGGTATAGGTTCTATTTGAGGGCTAAGACATAATAACAATGAATCAGTGCGGTGGCGCATACTTGTCTCAAAGCAAGCGGAGGCATATTTCATCCATTCCTTCCAGAGACGAGCCTCCCTCCAATTCGGGCAAAATTCGGAAAAGGGTCTACCTTTGTATATGTCTTTATTCCAGTCATCCCTGACACACAGTTCACCACCCGGTGCAGGACATTTATAGTGTACTCACATGCATGCACACACATTTCCGGACTCGTCTGCATACGCCACGAGCACCATGGATCGCATGCCGCAGGTTTTGAATAGTTGGGTCTGGAAGTCCCAAACCATCCGATGCCGGTATGCAGCGCTCGCCATTCTGAAAATGGAGATCAGTGTATCAAATATGGAAGACATAAGACATCACACACTTGGCTTGTATATCTTTAGGTGGTCTGTCTTTGGACCACTCTTTTGCGAGTTCTCAATACCGTTCCTGCTCCTCAGCAGGCAGGTCCTTCCATAGCCGGGTAGTTGCATCCTGCAGAGCACCCAAGAATGCCTGAGAACCCAGAACACCTCCAGATAGCTTGCGGGTTAGCTCCATGATATCCGCCTGTTTCTCATGGAAAAAGGCATTTCGACCCGACCAGCTCCGAGTGAACTTAATGAGCTGACGATGGGGCTGATCACAGTGGTTATAAAACCACTTCCTGATTTTCTGTGGACAGTTCCCAATCAGTTAACCATCTTGAGATAATCGGATGACTTACACGTTTGGCCTCCTTCTTGTCAAAGACAGTGTTAGCAGGCCTGAGATTATAAACCTCTCCTGCCACCTGCATTAGGATTGTGTTGCGAGTGTCTGTGTCACCATTCTGAAATGCCTCTATGTGGGCCCTCAGGATTCTGGCATCCTTTGGGGTGATTGAAAAGCCATCCCCTATATGAGGGGTATCAAGAGGAAGTGATAGTTCGGACTCCCCATCGGATGTATTGTGGGAGTGCACCGAGTCCATACATGATATAAGCGGTGAGGGAATATGGTGGTAAGTTGTATTTGTGTTGGATGATGCATAGGACAGTCGATGCAAGCTGTTTAAATATATTATATGATAGGTGCTTGTCTATGAGCCTGGTGTAATGTGAGGCCATGGTGCAAAGCCCTCCATGGCATCCGGAACGTGGCAACTGTGTAAACATAACACCACCCATTCTGATCTCGACTGCAGGGTTGATTTCTCCAGACTGGTTGGGCTGCATGCATAGAATGTGAAATGTTTTTTATCCGGACATACAGATGTGAAAATGACGTTGGACAGCACTTGGCCATGTGTATGGTGCTTTCTGATCTCTGGAGCCATTTAAAGTGACAACATGCTTTGTATCCGATCCACGCTTTCTACATGTATGGAAGGCCATAATTCTAAATTGCAAACATGTATATAACATAGTGCATTACGTTTACGAAGTCATATTCCATGAGGAAGAATACAGGCCCTATTGTGAGCATCTCACACATTGTGAGCATTTCGGGCTACACTGCTGTGCAGCTGCTGATAATGTTGTCGCATATATTCCCGACCCAGATTTTCGAATTAGCAACGTGCGAAGGCATGCTGCATGGGTCGGATAATAATGCTAAGAGGAAGGGAACCCATCTGGGGCTGACTCTGCCGCACATCTGTACATGTTTCGGGACTTTGTGTGAGACACGCATAATCTGTCTGGAAAACATAGGAAATATGGCGGGTCGTGCAGATGCCTGAACATATTCGCATGTTGTGTAACAATCTAATTGTCTGTATCATTTTGAAGTAGCATCTCACATTCCGGGCAATCGTTCGTTTGTAATCCAAAGCATTCGTGTATGCGTCTCTAACACCCGAATACATTACGGTCACCGGACGGGCCAAAGACAAATCAAAAAGGAGTTCGGATTCTGTTATGAGAAACGCGGTACACAAAGTACAATCTGTACTGCTAAGACCTACTCATTTCCACCGTGCGCTTCCTTAATCTCACATTTGAGCCTTTTGACATCTGCAGCAATTTTCTGCAATGCATCCAAAATTGTATTGCACCTGCCCAGCAGCACAGCCGCATTCTGACGAGCCGTGTTTTTCATGGTATTGGCATCATGGTCAGCAGATGCAGCCAAAGCACCCTGAGCACAAAGACATTAACAAAATGTAATTTGTATATTGTGGGCATGCACATACACTGGGAGATGTGTCTGGACCTGTGCGCACTGCTGCGGGCGACGGATCCGACATCGGGGCTGCATCGTCCTTCCCTCTGTGCAGGAATGCCATCCAGGGCATTGGACGCATGGTGCGGTTTATGGGACGGATGCCCGAGCACTTAGCCTCGCTGTCCACAGCGGATGTGCCCTATAGACGTTCAGATGTCAGCTGCCATTCAGGAAGCACAGAGGAAACAAGGTTGCATACATGTGTTGCACCCCCAGGTGTTACGGGTGGCTTGGACACTGTGGGTGGAACGGGTAGCGTAGCGGCTATCGATTCGGATGGGAGAAGCGTCGAGGATGGCTGGGACTGAGGTTTTGGATCAGTCACAGACACATTAGTATGCATCAGGAATCGCGAGTGGGAGCCCGACGGCCATTCCACAATGGAGGAATTCGGATCGGATGGAGGGGTGGTCATGGAGGGAGCTGATGAAGGGTTTACACCGGATGGCGCTGTGTGAGGCGTACGGAAGCTATGTGAGCGAGGGGGCATTGTTCCCACGTAGCTCCATTGTCCTAAATGATATCACTGTATTTAGGCTGTGAGAATTGATAGCAATGTAAAGGCGCACCCGAGTGAGCCTTCTGTTCGCTCATTTCATACCTTGAGATTATGGGAGAGTGAATTGGATGATGGGGTACAAAGTTCAATAGCGAAATAACACTATATTTTTGATGTTTGGCTGCACTGACACGATTGAAATCACTTTCTATTATCTGCATCCAATCACCAATGATCATTACACTTACACATGCATATGGTTGACACATCCAAATCGGAACACGCCGATCACCTTCTGATGTCACATAATATGTAACGTTTTGGCCCAACGCTACCTTCAGTACTGCCTTGACCTGCAGACTGGAACACGTGTCGACGACGAGAGTCGACACTACTCCGAATGATGCCTGGAATAGCTGAATGATGACAAGAGAGGACCAAATAATGAGGCCTCTATAGATAAGTCCACAAAGGGACAACAAGACAAGCAGACACAAATGAAGGGATAGCAATGCAATTAACAGGGACCAGCCTACTAGTCGTGAGGTGGTATGAGAATACAAAGCTAAGGACCGTACTGCCCAAAGCTGCTACCTATATACTGCTCAAGGGACTGGGTTTCAACCTGAGTCCCAAGCTAAACTATGATAAGAGAGATAAGCATATGGCTTATCCTCCAATAACATCAGTCCATCAATGATGCGCCACGGCCCCACAACATGAGGCGAACAGCCTTAAGGGCCATCAGGGATAAGAGTCACTATGACTCACCCAAACAGAGATAACACTCAATGTGGCTAGTCCATCAGAAATATCCATCAGAACCCCAAGATAAGGGCCTGGAACGACCTCGGCTTCTGATAAGCCGGCATGGGCATAAGCCCGACCTGGTCACATGACTGGAACTTCCCACAGTCACGTGAAACCCGAACATATTCTTATCACGCGATGTCTCGCGGCACAATATTCTTTACATGCCTTTGCAGGCAGCGCGCACTCTTGCACATGCGCCGAATGTCACATGACCGCATGGCACGATCGTGACACAGCTGACCCAGCCGGAAATCCATGTGAACACCTAATTTCGGGTGAATGTGTGAAATCATTAGCAACGTCACCCGATGACTTAGACTCCATCACCCACTCGGGCATTCGTCTGGACATCCACGTTTGGGTTGCTCCACAACACTCCACGATCATGTCAACTCAAGGGCCCGTGCGATCAAAGTCTTCACCGTTACGCCACTCTTGAACGGTATCTGG
Organism: Lactarius quietus; assembly: GCA_015025155.1. Taxonomy (NCBI): domain Eukaryota; kingdom Fungi; phylum Basidiomycota; class Agaricomycetes; order Russulales; family Russulaceae; genus Lactarius; species Lactarius quietus. The sequence goes on from WITN01000429.1 coordinate 56,150, forward strand.
CATACGCCACTTGATTGCCTCCACCCACATACCCGCTTCAGAACCCATCTGGGCAAGCACATTCGGGTGGGTTTACGTTAGTCGCCCGATGGGATTGACCCGAAGATATGTTCGGCATCCATTTGAGCCATAATATTTGGGTGAATGTGAGAACAGATTTCCACAACCACCCGATCTTGTCGACCGAGACACTATCCATGTCCATGACCGGAGAACAACCTTCACATAAATCCATGACGTATAATATTGACTCGATAACACCTTTGGCTTTCCATCCGAGAACCCACTGTTGAGTGAATCTAAGGTGAAAGCTGGATGCACACCCGGTCAGACAGATCCGAAAACAGATACACGCATCTACCCAAGCAGCTCCTTTCGGGGACGTCCACGTGCTCATCACTCGACAGCGTCTACACGGGTATCCATTCTGTCACCCATTCGAGCGCCAATGTTCAGGGGAATATGGGAGCTAATATGCACAACCATCCGATGAAGTCTACCCAAGTGTCTTGCCATGCATTTATTCAAGTAACGACTGTCAGGTGCGTCTACAACAGTCACCAGATGGTGCAAACCCACAGATACGTTTGAGCATTTGGCCGTGCACCTGAGTTCGGGTGAATCCAGGACGTATTCCGGACGGTCACCTGAGTGCTTCAATGCGAACGCACATCCGGGCATGCATCCAAACAGTAATGTTCAGGTGACTGTGCCCACACATTCATATAATTATCACAATTGAGCCATAAGGGCATCCGAGCAGGCACCTTCGGATACATTTACGACGATAATCCTGTCATAGTGATCCAAGAGCAAGTTTGAGAACCTGGCTGATGAATGGATTTTGGGTGGATCTACCATACATCCCGGACAATCACCTGACGACGTCCATCTGACCACCCATTCAGGCATTTATCAATGCAATCAATGTTGGATGAATATTACAACAGCTACTCAGTGCATTCCCCGAGGCTTTCGACCATGAATGCATCCGAATACTCAGGATGAGTACGTTTGCGACTGGCATACGAAAATGCCAATCCAAAGACAGATTCGGGTATCCATCCGATACTACAATTTCGGATGAATAAAGAACTTAATCTGAGCAGATATCCAATGACGTTTACCCGAACTTATGTTTCACAATCCATCCAGGCAGAAACTTTCGGATGTATGTATGGATTACTTCCCACATCCATAGCCATTTGGCTGTAAATGCGTCTGAGCAAGAACCCTCGTTTTATTTTGTTAACTTTCAATTCACGAGCAAACACATTCACATTCAGGTGCTCCAACAACGGTAGTGCAATGATAGCACCCGAGCACCTAGCTTTTCATCAATTTGAGTGCCCATTGTCAGGTGCATATGTGGGACATTCTCGACAGGCACTCGATGTGTTAGACCCGAACATCCAATCCGGAATCAATGTGAGCAATTAATTCCGGATATGTCTACGTGATTGCCACACAATAACATCTACCCGAGCACCCATTTAGATGTTTATTCGTGCACCAGCCTTCAGGAACACACAGACACAGTGTGTACACTCACCAGATGTGGTACACACAATAGGCTGTCCGTGCATGTATCCAAGTAGCCATCACGGGACTAATGATGTCTACCTGATGTCATGTTCGGGCATCCAGTGGAGTGGCAATACTCAGATGAAAGTACAACATATTTCGGACAGTCACTCGCAAGCGTCCACCCGAACAACAAATTCGGGTGCTTATCTGAGTATTCACGTTCGCATAGATTTACAATATCTTATCTTTCTGAGAGTCTCTCAAGTAAGTAAACCTGAGCGACCTTTTACAAAGTCATCTGAGAACCCACATGAGGGTTGGGACAGAGGCCACATGCAGGTGAGTATACAATGAATTCCGGATGATCACCTGAGAATATCCACATGAACACATGATTACACATCCATCTGATAACGCACTGTCAAATGAATGTGTGAATGAACCAAACTCCGTCCGTATGTGCATCTAAACAATAACATTCGGGTGTTTCCACTATATTCACCTGATGATAGTGACCCAATGTTTCGTCCGAGAACTCACAGTCTGTCCAACCATTGCATTGTCTCCGAGTGACCCCCTTCCTATAAGCTTATGAGAGTCACCCAATAATAATAACCCGAATATTTGTCTGACCTTGTGTCTGAGTACCCATGGTCTGCCAAATGGGAGGGATACACTTATAATGGCGTTGCTCTGACCAATGGGTCATTGACTGGTTTGTACAAATGTGTCAGATGACCTTGCAAATATGAACATCAAATGGACTCACATTAACTATGTGACACTGTACAAAGTATTCTACACATGCTTTAGCAATGAAGAGGTAATAGGAGAAAGCGTCTTTGTAGAACTTATAACGAGCTCATCCCAGGCATGAGCTTGACGTGATGCATATGCTGCATGCCCAAGATTGCATTCCTGCACCGAAAGATTCATCCGAGCCTTCCAAAGCTCCGCCTGCGCATGGAAATAACCAGGCACCCACACGGCTTCATTGTGAATGCTGTACTGCTCTTCCTTCCATCTCTCAAACTGTGCCTTAGCCCGAAGCCAATGGACCTGGTTAACTATGTTATTGTAAGCACATGAGATACCTTCACAAATAAATTGGTACTCACAGTCATCTATCCATGCTCCATCCTGTCTGGTGGATGTTCCGAAACTCCATATCCATGACAGCTGCTGATTCCGTTGTCCAGTAGGTGCTGCTCCCAGGACAACAGTATTGACTTGGAGATCGGCCAGCTTCAGTGAGGGAAGCATTGAGGGCTTATTGGACTCTTCAAAAGCATCAGATGAATCAGTAATCCTCAGATAGGTGTCACGGGCCATGCTATAGTTGCACGCATGCTCCTGAACCGATGCATCAACACTGTGAATTGTTGACCATGCCCGCGACTTCGTCTTCTGTGTCTGAGAGTGTCGCACATGTGTCCAGAAGATAGCCGATTTAAAGCCGAGGGCTAGGCGGATCCTGTGTAAAGCATCAGTTGCCTGGGCAAAGCGTAGCTTGGCCTCTTTGTTTGCAAGAGACTTGTGGCCATGATGGGTGCACCAGTCCCATCCGAGAGATGATGGTAGAAAGAGAGGGATGTCTTCAGCATTGATGCCAGAGTTATCACAGGTTTTAGATATGGTTCTGCTTGAATGACCCGGGGCTCCAGAATCATCCAAGTCATCTGCATGATCATACTCCATATAGTCTCCCAGGGATGCCATTGTAATATCTTCGGTGAGCTCATGATTAAGGAGGAAGGTGTCGGACTGGTGTGAAAACATATCTATCAGCCTCTGGAGACGTGCACGCTTGTTATCAAGAATCTGAGCATCTTCTACGCTCATGTTTGATCCATGACTCCGGAGCTGATATTTTATGACCAGCCTATCTCGGGAATGAGTGTCCTAATATATAAAAACATATCTCATGACTTACTGTAATTCCTGAATTTTAAGTCCACATGATATCCAGGATGTCTGGCCCCGGATGGAGTGGTCCCCATTCTCTTCCACCATGAGTTCTTGCTGGATCATAGCACAAGAGGGAGCTTAACGTATAGATTAGTCAAATACAGAGAATTCCAGATGAAAATCCATACCCTTGTCCTGAACAGTATCATAAATATCCATGGCGGATGGGGATACCTTCCGTCTGGCTTGAGCATCTTTGTCTTCCTCAAGCCATTGCCGGGTCTTGTCAATAAAGTGCTCACTAAGGGCTTTAAAGGCCTGGACACTGGTATCAAGGCCCACCTCCAGACGTTTCCACCTCTTGAGAAGCATCGGAACAATCAGATGTAGTTAGATCTATGCATGGATGTATAGTGATGGGTTATACCAATCCGAACAAGCTTCTTCCAATTTGAATGATTTATATGTGCATCAAGGACCTCTTGCCTGTGGACGAGAGACATGCCCCGAAGGCTCCGAGATATGTTGTTCAATGGAGCCCACAAGGTTTCAATGATTTCACCATCAACCTGCTTCGCACCCGAAATGTAGCTCGGGGAAAATCAGGGTAGACAGGAATCCTGGTGCCCATGGATATGGAACAGCCCAATACCCGTCTGGAGTTCCAGTGAGCTGGGAATTGAGAGCTCCGGACCGTTCGTTACCCTTTTCTGAAAATGCACCTGATACTGGCACATAACATCATACATGACAAGGGCAACCAGAATATCTTTCATATTGAATGACAGGGCTTTGCAGATGCTGTAGTCCATATTGATTTGCCTGGAAATTAGATATGCTTCTTCCAGTGATTATACCATCAAGTACTGGGACATACCTCTCTCCCTTCTGGAAGTCTACCACAGAGGTCGGTACAAAGAACCATGGCAGCACGCAGTTGCACCAATGCCTGTGACATCAAGATGGGCTCGGCTGGCGTTGGCCTGCTCAATTGCTCTATAGGTATTGCATGTGCTTGGCTATCTGAATGTTAACACAGAACACTTTGGACAGCTCTTATTACATACCTGAGAGGTTTCCTTCCCGCTCCGAAGATGGGCTTTGTAAGTATCCGGGTTGGCCATGAATGCCTTTCCTGCAGATAGTGAAATGTCCCGCTCTCCGGACTGATGCCTCATATGCTCTGCAGAAAATTTTCCATCCATTATAAATGTCTGGATGAGCTCGTCGCTAAGTCTTCATTGTGAGCTCTCAAGGGTATAGGTTTTGGAAAATAATGCATGGAGTGTATTTAGTCTTCCAATCATCTGGAAGGTTAATGCTGGGCTGTGGACAGGCTGGACAGAATATTGCCATGGACCCATCCAAGATTGCGTCCCCTTCTTTCATGTGTCCAACCCCACTCTCCTTCCTGTTCTTGAGGTCCCACCACTGTCGCGATGCCCTCAAAAGCTGCTTGTATCGGTTCTATGCAACCTGATTAGATCTGTAAATAGAAAAGGCACTGATACACACAGGGACATTGTTGGGAAATATTCTGTTGGTCATGATTTGCAGCTTTGAGTAGTATTGCTGGGCGGTGGTCTTACACTCAAGATTGTCAGTCAGAAAGTCTTCCAGTACCGAAAATGTAAAGAGTGTCTTGATTTGCTTGAAGGTCGCCGGAAAGAGCCCAGATCGCAGCAGCTGCACATCCTTGTCACCTCCATGGGAGCAGACACAGAATATTAGCTCCATGTCAAATACGCCACTTCAGTCAACAATGGTGAAGAGGGAGTTTCCAGATGCAGCAGTGCGTGTTCGGCCGGTACCGGCGTCATTTGCATCTGTATCCATCAATTTAAACAGGGTGTCCGAAACAATGGGCTCGGGTGGCCGGTCATCCAGTTGGGGCATTCCCCGAGGTGTTGGGAGATGTCCCAAGATATCCAAAGCATAAGGGGATTCCTCAGAATTGGATGGAAACAGTGACTGCGCACTCCCTTTGCGACTGGACCGGGATGCCTTTATACCCTATATGCATATGTGAGAACAAACACATATCAGTATATTCAATCTACACGCACCTCAACTGTTTTGGGACATGGTTTGCCACAATGCCCAAGGAAAAGGGCAAATCCTAATGACTGGAGAGATGCAGGGGTATGGTGCGTCGTAGTCCATATGAGTGGCTGATGGAATGGAGAGTGCCTGTGCGCATCCAAAACACATTCTCTGCAATAGGATGGTGACCCGAAGCAGTCTGGACACTTGATACCTCCATGGTTCTGACAGATAGAACATTTGTCAATTGCAGGTCTGCCTTCATTCTCCAATAGGATGTGAAGGAAACTGTTCCGCAAATGGATCCATTGCTCCATTGGAGTCTACACCAGCTTAGCATGCAGCCAATATAGATTGGGTCCAACACATACTGTTGGCTGAGGCTGCCTGTCTTGGAAGGCTGGATCTGAATAACCATACTCCTGCTCATCCAGGAATTCATGCTCTTCTGTATATTCAGTAGGCCCTGGAGTGGGGATGGCCCTCTCGGACACCTGGACAATCGGCTGGGCCTTGTTCCGCAAACCTTTCTTAGATTTGGAAGTTACTGCAGGGCTCGGTAGAACAACTGGTACAACCTTTTCCTTCGTCCGAGTGCCACCTGTTTTGGTCCGAGAGTGTGTAACCACTACTTCCTCTATGCCTGGAATGGCATTGGGAACAATTACATCTCGGGCCCGAGGCATTATGTGTAACAGGCAGTTTGGAAATGATGTGTAGAGGATGGGGAATTCAGTGCATTCACAGCATCTATTAAATATACTAGGGAGCACACATACGTGCACATGGGCATATCTCATGAGTATCTGACTTGTATATATGTCCTATATGTAATGCTAAACATGGGTTTCTGTAGTGTCTCATTGGTTGTAGTATTGAAAAGCTAGTGGTGCTGCACAATTTTCATCTAAACCAAAATGGATGGTTTCTTGCTCATTCTCATAGACCCCACACATCTATCTACCCATGAATTCTGTGGACAGACCCATCTCATCATGACATTCATCTGGATCTGCTTCCTTGAAGAGAAATAATGAATATCAACTTGATAATCAAACAATGGACGTGAAATGCAAACCGTGACAAGCTTCAATCTGCTGGTCTCACCCTGGTCCTCGACCTGGGTCTCATTGGTCTCTGTGACCATGGCTGATACCTCCCTAAGATCTGCACGCAGGGCCTCTACCTCCTTTATGACATCATCAAACTGGACATTATGTTAGAGACCCGGACCACCCGATGAGGTGAACGACTTACAATCCCAACAAGGGATATGAGTAAATCACTAGCCGATTCCAGACATGTACATGCATGATCATCCGAAGATGCCTGTGCATCGGGTTGAGAGTCTGGACATACAACAATGATGTCATTGTTGTTATCCGAGCCATACATGTCTTCTTCATCGAATGAATGTGCATCCGAAATGACATCTTCTTCAGGGTCTGACGGACTGGTGTGTGCCATGTGAGGGAATTCTATGGAAACATTCCGGTCCTTGTTCGGGAAAGACTGCTTCAGATGGTTGCCATTAAGATCCATGGCATAAGGATGATATGGATAGTAACTGTTTGGGGCAGAATAATAGTCCCATACATGACTTGTTATATAACTTTATGCACATTTTGATGTATCTTCTTTCACGTCTTGAAGAGCTCCTAACATCATTGCAGCATGACAGCACAAGACGGACAATGTGTGCCCATCTTCGGACACCTTCTCTATGTGTTATAGAACACTTAGAACGATCACCCGAACAGTAGGCCCACCCTCATCCGGTCCCAGAACTCAACCAACGCTTATCCAATCATTATTGATGTACATCCGAGATATTACATTATGCTGAGGCGTACACACCTATGCTATTCCAACAGATCTATGAAATCTCTGAGAGCCCTCCCATTCCATACTGGTCCGAACCACACTTAGATGCATCACTTTGAATTTGTGCACACACCTCCAGGCTCAAATATCTATTTCTATGATTCCCTAAACGTTACGGCACCTGTGTATCCATTCAAGGACCTCTATCTGATTCACGTTAATGCATTTGAAAGATGTTATGCTATGCAACAAACTTTCCATGTAATGTCTGATACCCAACCATTTATGCTCTGTGAAATACTTCAATCGGCCGCATTATTAGTAATTCGGACCCGGGCATTCTAGAGCTACGGGATCTGATACCTGACCATTTATGCTCTGTGAAATACTTCAAACGGCCGCATTATTAGTAATTCAGACCCGGGCGTTCTAGAGCTACGGGATCTGATACCTGACCATTTATGCTCTGTGAAATACTTCAATCGGCCGCGTTATTAGTAATTCGGACCCGGGCGTTCTAGAGCTTTGGGATCTGGATCCACCACCTATCATGCAATACAGAGATCTGCACAGTCAATATTACCCTTCTGGGTCTGATTCACCGTGCACCTCATATTCCTAGTGTACTGCACATCTGCACAGGTGTGGACAATGCTTTCTGTGGAATGTCGGACGATATTGAGACCGGATGTAATATGAAACGTCACGAAAAGGTGTACATTGCTTGGATTGACAATGTAAGAAAGTCATGGTCAGGGTTGCCTTGTGATCAGTCCTGTGCAGAAGGCAGCCACGTCAGGTTATATGAGAAGATTATCCGTGCAATATTATCCGCAATATTGCGTCGCATAAGAAACTTATTCCAGCATTTCGGATGCACATGGATGACCATATGTCATGTGGATACATGAGGCGTGTACATTATTGAATGTTATAGACTTATCAACCCCTTGTGTTCTGCACAGTGCTACATGTGGGCGCGCACCTCCTGGCGCATGCCGACAGTAATTGGAACTCCAATCGCCATGCTGTTGATGCTCCATGCCGTGCAGACATATGTACGAATACATGTGTCCGAAGCATCATCTGATGATGATCGGTGTCCTCGCATGGTGCATGTAGCGTTATCACCTAACGCTGGCCTGACTTAGGCGACTGGTGAAGGCGTGACAAGATTAGAAACACGTAACGACTTGTTGATACACCAAATCGAAGATATTGGGTATTTGAGAACAGTTCACAAGGGACAATGTCCACAAGGATGAATAGCGAAGAGCGATCACTTAGTACCCGAGGTACTAGTATATGAGAACAGGTGATGATTCGAGAAGACCAAGCTGAAGAGCCTTGGTCTTGATACTACAGCTTATATACAGTTACTCGCTGGCTTTAAAGCGCAGCTGGAATCCAAACCCTAGTACAGTGATACTAGTAATGAGTAAGTGTCCGTTCTAATAATACCTGAAACACCGGCAAATCCAAACACCGGCGACGCGTAAGTGTCCATGACTAATATATGCTTACTATTGTAGTCATAACCAACTAGTAAGCGATCCGAAACTCCGGGAATCTCGTCATCCTTTGAAGTCAGCAACAAAACGATGTCAACGTGACAGTGCACGTGCTTGGAGCCTTAGACAGTTTTTTCTACGTCTTTCCTGAAGACGACAACCGTGCATATTGTTTTGCAGGTAATAAAACTGTATTGAGGTCACAATGAGGCAGCAAAACAGTTGAAAATATATTGACTATTTAGGGTTGCAGTTATCTAGCAAGCACAAGGCGGCGAAACCCGAGTATGTAACATTTCTACCAAACATTGTTCCGACTTGGAACTCTTGTAGACCTTGATCCAATAACAGACCGACAGCAGTTGAATAACTATGGCCAAACACAAGAGACGAACCAAATGACAAGGGCTCTGCTGTTACGAATGGCACTTGCGCCCAGACGAAACCTTCTGCACAGCCTGGTGCAGGATCGACTTTGACGTGCGACGAGAGCCGACACTGGCGAGGTGACGTCTCAACCAGCCAACAGTGAACAAGGACTGTCCCTAAACAGGGAACAGCCATAGATAGACAAGACAATGCCACAGAGGGCAAGAGACAACTCAACAGAAAGGAGTGTGATTACTCTAGCTATTAACAGGGAACCACTCCTAGAAGAGGGAATCTGAGAATGCTAAAGTGAGGAACTCTACCGTCCCCACTACTACTTATATACTGCACAAGGACTGGGTTTAAACCTAAGTCCTTGGCAATGACTACAACTAAATGAGTCCGCGTGTGTCCATGAGTAAGGCATCAGTAAGTAAGTGACAAAGCACTACTGCCATTACTAAGTCCCTGAGTAAGTCCGTCAGTCAGCCATCAGTAATGCCTCAGTAAGCATATGGCCTTGGCGCTTATACGAGCGCTTCCTGACTGATCCATCCAGAACACCTTCCGAAAGGGGATCAACCCTCGGCCCGCTGGAATCCGTCCCAACATCAAGCCTTTGGGCTTACACCACGCGATCTTTCGGCGTCCCTTCCATGCCTTCGTCGGCCTGCGCACATCCTGGTCCTGATGCGGCGAGTGTCACATGACCACCATGGGCGATACGTAACATCTACCTTATACTGGAAGGATACAACAGGGATCTTCAAGAGATGAGAGGACAGACCACACAAGGATCAACAAGATGAGAGGAACAGGCAAACTAGCCAACACTTCAATTGTACTCAAGGTAGATCTCAAGACAACGAAGATAAGGTCTCGTCTATCAAGACAGAGCACCTTATATACACTACAGAGCTGACTCCTAAACTGAGTCCCAAATATCGTAAGTATCATATCGTCCAATCAGCCATCAGGGATAACGACCCAGGCAACATACAGTACATGAGGCAGGCCCCACCATGAGTCAGAGATAACACTACACATGACTCACTATCGTCCACTAATCATTCGGCGCAACATCAGTGCATGATAAGTACAGCCATCAGGCAACATCAGAATGTTCTCATCAGAATGAACCAAAACAGGACAAAGCCTATACCAAGTTGGGAATCCCGCATCCAACTATACCCTCTCAGGAATTATATCTCGACCTGAGGAAACCGTTCCCCGTGACTTATCCTTTAGATCCGTGCCCCTTGACCTGGGGGATCTGGGGGTTGATGATCACGTGCCTGATCACGTGACTCACCACTCAACATTCCTACATGGATAACATCACCAGTATTGTTGTCCACAATGAAATGATCATCAGTACTCAACATTCGCGCGACTTCCAATGTGTCATCTTCGTCTAATCTCAGAGACTCTTCATCGTCATCTTCAGTGAATCGCACCACAGGGGGGTCTTCAGCCTTCTCAGGCAACCCAAATCACACTTTCATCGGCTTGGTAATACCACTGGCCATGACACGTGCTCTGCACGTGACAGAGTACATGACAAGTGGACGACATTGAAAATTGGTAGATATGAGAGATATGTACTTAGGTGCGACTCTTAGACGACCAACGGGATAAGGGAACACTTGGAGCCCTGGACGGGGGGGCTTGACAGTGGTGGTGCCCCTTGTCTGCTCTGAGCTGCTCCGAAGCATTTCGCCGGGTGCTGTAAATCAAGAGTCAGAGCCGACCGGGTCACCATGCAGATGTAATCTGTACCCTGGATCCAAGTACATTCCTGTCCTACGTGAGATGGTCCTGCAATGGGAAGGCCAGCCGTTCTGGTATTCAGACTGTCCAACGTGAGAGTAGCGATATGCATCGATGACCCAGAGGAAACGTTGCTTGTGATTGAGGTGGGGGATGGAGCGGCCGCAGGAGTATCCCAGAACGTGGGTGCCGGAGGGAGTCGTCAGGCAGGGACCTGTGCAGCCGAATGTTGGATGGACAGCTGCTCGTGAAGCACCACAATTTCCGCACACCCATCCGCTATGTCTTTCTCAAGCTTCTTGACTGCCTGGACTACATACGCATGGAGGGCGTGCAATGCAGCCGTGTTGTCATCAACGGCATCTGGGATGTTGTCAGATCGCTGGAACACACATAGGCAAAATGTCGTGTACTTACCGACGACATTGCGTTTCTTCGGCCTCCCTCTCGACGACTCGGCCTTTGTTGTATCCTGTGGCTTCCTGCCAGGCTGTTTCTTTGCCGGACGCTCGGTATCATCGGCTGCTTTCTTCCCAGCGATCACCGTGTCCCAGGCGTCGCTTTTCAACTTGGCCGCCTCCGCCTTCTTGTTAAGAGGGTAGCATCTTATTTTTGCAGCTGTGCAAGTGTCGCAGACATAGCCTTTCTTTTCTTCATCGTAGATGCAATCGATTGCCTTGCCTTTGCATGGCCCGCATGCGTCTGCCTGATGCATCATGTTTGGTACTTCGGGTCGTACAGAGAAATAGAGCACTCACCGGATCACACTCAGGGTCAGCTTTCCGCAGGCGCTGCTTGGGAGGGGCATCTTTCCCAGGAGACATCACATGGCTTCGCTTCGACGATCTTGTCTGCCTGCGATAGGTTTCCCTGTCGTGGTCATCATCCATGTCAACATCCTCGGGCTCAGGTGTGACAGCAAAGACAGTTCCAATATCTGGGGACTCTGGCGAATCGGGTGCTTCTCCACCATCATCACCGACGTCGTCATGACTCGGGTCAGCCATCGCTATGAGTCCATGACAGTCAGTGCACCGTGCGACGTACATTAAATTGTTTTGGATGCACCGGTATCATCCCCCAGATCGCGGGTGGGAGGCAGCAACCACCTGTGTTCATACCGCACCCATGTGACAAGGCCTGACAGATTAGGCTGATTGAGGATACCACTCGGGTTGGATGTCTCTCGTGCCCGCGCTGCACAGAGCCGAGCGACCTCCGAAAAATTGAATATCATGAGGGCCATCTTTGTGTCCGGCATTGTGTCCATCAACCGAGCGACATACCCAATGATAGGGTGATATTTTGGGGCCTCCTCAGTTTCTGGATACACCAGGAAAATGGTGTTCACTGACTCCTGCACAAGTCCAGTTAGTATGACAGGTGTGAAATATGGTGAATGGACTTACAAGCTCCTCATCAATTGATCAAACGAAGAATGGGACATCGACATCCCCATTCTTTGCCTTGAACTCTCGGATTGCCGCATCCACGTGGATGGCAATGTCAAGAAGGGTATCCTGATCCACGACAAGCTGAGAAGGCTCGCTGAAGGTTGGGGAGGGCGGTGGAGAATTGATGATGCGACGGGTGGGGGGCATGGGAGAATGAGAGAAGGACAGGCTGAATCGACCACCTTGAGTTGTCTTCGGACGTTTCTCAGGTCATGTGAGCGGATGGAGCCCGACACATCTGAGCACATGAGCACCCGCATGCCTGGCCACCTGTGACAATCACTGATTGCCAATGTAATATGGCATCCATGAGGCTATTATGTCACGATCTGACATCGTCTCGCCTTCGGACAATGTCAAGACGCGCCGTTGCATGCATGAACACTGGAAAGACTGCCAAGATTACCCAGAAGCACACAAATGGGTAGGCAAAGATCCAGAGTACGACGAAGAAGAGCAAGTACGTGCTCTAGTGTGGAGTCAAGGAACAGACGAAGAAGACTACATTGGAGAAGGAGAAGCGTTGAGGATTGCCCAACTTGTGAGTGGAATGCTAGTTCATGCAGAACCCTCCAGTGCTGGCACCTCTGCTACAGGACGTATGAAGACCACATGATTATGTCACGTGATAGTCCTGGGTCATGGCATGTATCTGACCTAATCTATAAGTCATGGGACTTGTTGTATGGAAGGTTATGGAAGACCATGGTAGGCATGAGGTCGGATGCGGGATTCCCAATAGCCGAAGGTCTGGACAATTCCCAGTATGGGTCGATTCTGATGGAAGGTATTCTGATGCGCTGATATTGCGCCGAGACATTTGTTATCTTGTTATCTTGTGTTCTGATGTCATTTGTGAGTCATATGGTTGACTTTATCTCTGACTCATGTGAGGCCGTATGCCTCATGTACTGTATGTTTCATGATAAGCCCCTGTGGCTTGATGGACAATTCTCATTGGCAGATTAGGTCGTGAGTCGTGTTTACTATAGTTCGAGCTCAGTTAGAATACTGTCTTGGAGTACTATAAGTAGTTGGCAGGTTTTGCCAGTAGTCAATAGCTTAGTTGTCTTGGACTTCCACCTGTATTCCTCTCAGGCATAGTCAAGCATTCTTATAGCAGAGTCATTGGTCATTGTGACTATTCTTCTCTCATTGTTCACTTGTGTCAAGAGTTATCTTCAAGTGACGTCGTATAAGGGGACCATCTGTGGTTATTCGCCCTTCTCAAGTAGTTCCTAGGTTGCAAGCCGTGCGCTTGGCTTAGAGGTGATCGAAGGAAAGCCCTTCGGGTTCAAGTTGAACCAGCGATTTGTGGAATCGTGACAAGCTGAATCGGGATCATTTCTGGATTGTGTCTCATATTCACCGGAATGTGATATCTCGGATGTACATGCGGATGAGTGCTCACATTGATGTTACAGGACTGCCTACAAAAATGGTTTGTAAATCTTCCTGAGAATCTGACACCAGCCAAAACGCGACTGCGAAGATGTTCTGAGCTGATGTCGGTTGGCCCATGAACTTCGGAAGAATCTTGCCTGTCGGCCGACATCGGTTGGTCCATGAATGATGAGGGAATCTTACTGTCGGCTGACCCATCAATGATGGAAGTCATGGCTGAGCATTATGTGCGTCTGCCACCTTGCCGTTGAACGAGAGTAAAACTCTTCGCTCCGAGAGGAAGGACAAGACCCAAGCGCACACTCCCTCAGCAAAGCCGAGGTTGCGCATGACTTGGGCGAGTCTATCCTTGTTGACGTTGTCGAAAAAGCCTGAGACGTCGAAGAGGAGTGCCCCGAACTTCTGTTTGAGCCGGTGTGCCACCTCCACATCGTGAATGAGACTAAGTCCAGTGTCGATGGTGGACAAGAAACGCCGTGTGCCGAACTGAGTGGTCGGGAGGAGACGGTACTTGTTGAGATCGTACATGAGCTGGCTGGACACCCCCTTCTCAATGAGCTTGCTGAGGGTTTCTAGGAGGCTGATGGGACGGTAAGATTTGGCAAGTGAATAGTCCACCTTGTCCAGCTTGGGGATGACCACCACCAGCACGCGTCGCCATGATTTTGGGTGGTACCCTACACTCATGCATGCATTCGCCAAGGCGGTGACATGGGTCTTAATGATGGCCCAAGAAGTCTTCAGCATGCCCCAGCCAATACCAGAGAGACTGGGTGCCGACTTATTGGTCGTTTTGCAAAGGAGTTCGTACAGCTCCTTGTCACTGAAGTCCTCGAACCGCCATGTGGGTATGGCAGGGAGGTCATCGTATTGGATGGTGTGGGTATGGGAGTCGTCCTTAGGGAAGAAGCGAGCTGCAAGCAGCTCAGCCATCTCCCCTTCGTCTGTTGTGATGGACTCATCCGCCTTCCTTAGAGCTGTGACCTCTGAGTTTTTGCGTCCGTGCCTCCACTTCGCCACGTCCCAGACGTAACTGTTTTCGACTGCTTCATCAGCCCACTTGCGTTTCGTGTGTAGGGCAGCATTGTGCATGTTTCGACGGGCTTCAGTACAATCGGTTCCATCCTGTCAGTTTGCAGAAGCGACCCACACGGCTTTCGCTGTGGCATCGCACTCCACATTCCACCAGGGTTTGGAGCCTGCACCAATGTTGCGCTTGTGCCTCATGTGGAGTTCGCACACATCCTGGATGGATGCCTGTAGCTGTACTGCGAACTCCTCAATGATGGAGGGTGTGGTAAGGGGAGTGAGGGGGGGAAGGAGTGTTGAAATGGTCTTCTTCCACTCTTTGGTCTCCTCCTCGCTGAGGTCGTTCTTGAAGGTGCGGAGGCTCTCCACCTTAGTCTCCCACACGTTGTCCCCAGCAATCCAGTGTGTGTGGATGCTGGCGTGGTCGGACCCAAGCAAGGCCTCCCAGTCAACAGTGGGCGGGGTGAGTTTGCTCTTCAGCAACGCCGCATAGTTGAACCAGGTTAGGTCGAGTGTGGTGTCACGCTGTCCCTCCTGACCCTGGCGTGTAATGGTCCCAGGCACCATCTGGAGCTCGAACGTTTGCAGCGCAGCCTGTTGCACAGATAGCAACTGACATCTTAGGAGTTAGCAAGAAAGCTATAAGAGAAACAGTTACTTCAGAGGTTGAAGAAACTCTATATTACATAGTAACACACCTATAAGAGAAACAGTTCTATACTAGAGTGTTAGAGAGGTGTGAAAGAGTAAAGGTAAAGTGGGGACTTACACTTCAGAGGTTGAAGAAACTCTGAAGTGTAAGAGCGAAGACAGAGACCCTTATATACTACTCAGGGTGGTCTGTGTGCACATGGTCCGTGCACCCCAATACAGCATGTGCGTGTATCTGTAATTGTAACACAAGTACAACTATTGTCACGGTTTGACATTGCGCGGATTACTTATCATCATGTTTACGAAGTCTCGGCGTTCGGGATGCTTACTACTTGGTTATGACTACGATAGTAAGCCGTTATTAGTCATGGACACTTACGCGTCGCCGGTGTTTGGGCTTGCCGGTGTTTCAGGTATTATTAGAATGGACTATTACTCATTACTAGTATAGCGGTACTAGGGTTTGGATTCGAAGCTGCGCTTTAAAGCCAGCGAGTAACTGTATATAAACTGTACTGTCAAGACCAAGGCTCTTCAGCTTGGTCTTCTTGAATCATCACCATCGTCTCTTTCTCTTCCCTTCGCGTCTTTCCAATCAGTCGATTGAAGCTTATCCTTTGGGATACCCTAGTGTCTATCGAAGCGACCTAGTGGCAGTGCAACTTAGTTAAGTTGCCCGTGACTTACAAACATTCATCCATACACTCGAGTATCACGTCACAGACCAGTTCAAGTCGAACCAGCGTTAGGTGATAACGCTACATTAAGACCAAGCTTCAACGTGGCGTCATCAGAAACTACCAGAGAACGGTGTCACAACTGTGACGACTTTTGGTTCCAGCACAGAGGCGCTGACAACGTACCACAAAGATTTCGCAAGAGTACAGAATACCGGTATAGTAGCACTACAGGCACTACCGGATACCACGCCAAGAGTCAAGAGGACGGCCGATCTGTCGCAGTTGAGTTTGTCTACAATCAATACGTTTGGGTAGAAGTTCGCTGGTCCCAAATCACAGAATCACACGGAGAGTGGGAAGGTTTTCGACCAGCCTTAGCAGATCTAGGCTGTGATATCCACATCAACGAGCTCACACAAGAGGAAGTACAAGAGTTGGAAAACACAATCAACAGACCAACATCAAATACACCACCCCCGTCACCAAGTACAAAGAGTAACGCGTCTCTTGGAGCAAGATCATCTTCTCCATCACAACAAGGAGTCAATCTAGCAATCGCAACAGAAACCCTACGTCTAGAAGCAATGGCGACCCTTACCTCTCATGTCCAATCTCAAGCAACCGCGGGAAGTCCATCCGGACAACCAATATATTCGCTCACTGCCTCACCTGTAGCACCAACAGTTACTGCCTTTCGGGCCCTTGCCGACCCTGCAAACCAAATACCCGCTCCTATGGGAGGAGGTGGTGGTGGAGATGGAAATGGGGGAGGTAATGGCGGAGGTGGAGGAGGAGGAGCAGGACCACCTGCTGGAAACCCGCCAGCACAAGTACCAGCAGCACAAGCACCCGTACCGGCGTCACATGACAAATTCTGTGGCAATCCACCTGCGGTCTTCGCAGGTGATCGAGAGAAGGCTGAGGAATTCCTCATGCAATGGAGCTTATACGAAGGAATCAACTCAACCCATTCCATCATGCGCAACCCTATCAAAAAGCTATGTTATTCCTCACCTACATCCAGGGTACTGCCGTAACCGAATGGGTAGGATCAATGGTAGCTTGGCTACGGGTCCAAGTTGACGTCAACGGACGAGACCCCTTTGACAACTGGTTGTGGTACAACACTCACTCCTCATTCATGAGACAATATGCAGACACTCTCAAAGAAGAGAAGGCACAAACGGAATTACGAAGGGGCATTCGAATGGAGAGAGGGGATATCG